>JABUQX010065446.1:15000-17500 GCA_015478945.1 Trachelipus rathkii | reverse complement strand
TCTCCTGTGAATTACGTTTGAGAGATCAAAAACATTATTTTAATATTTTTTCCTTTGTACATTATTCAAAATCTAAAACGCTCATGTGCCCATACTGTTTATTACCTTAAGAATACAAAGTGAAAAAAATTCATAAATAATAAAAACTAAAACTTACATTACCACGTGACGGCTCTACTACTACACTTACACCCAAACTTATGTTTGAGATACTTACTTGTACATAAGAGTCCTATATACTAACTATATTACCATATGACAGCCATTATAGTACTCTATAATACATCGACATAAAACACAGTAATAATACTATAACGTAAGCGCTACTAGCCTATACTATAGAATATTATACGCTTATAACCTACTACCACTAATACATATATAGAATAATATTATATATAAAATATACATAATAAACCTATATATATCTCATGCACCGACACCCGAACACAACACATATATTATCTACAAATTACGTATATAGATATATATATATATATAGACTGCTTTTAAAGGTTTGTGAATTCAAATTAAAAGACATTCGTAGGATCTTTCGCTTGTGAATTGTTTGTGGCGAGAGATAAAAATTATTTTAATTTTTTCCTTCTGTACATTATACAAAATCTACAAACGCTCATGGTGCCAATGCGTGTTTATGAAGAGAACAAAGTAAATAAATTTATAAAATCATAAAAATAAATTTACCTAATGAGGTATAATACGTTAATAAGTCTTATTCGAGTACTAGTTTTACATAGGATCTTAAACTTTAATATTTCTTAATTAGGCTCGTTTATTAGAACTTTCGAAGTGCCTGGCAACTTTATCTTATGTTATTGGTTAAAAACATCTTCTAAAGTGGGAAAAATACAATAATCAACCTTTAATAAAAATACCTTTTCGGTGAAAGATCCTACTGAATAGCCAAGAAGTCATATATACGTAATATATATATATATAGTATATATATATTAAATATAAGAATATATATATTATATATATATAGTATAGTATAATATAATAATATATAGTATATAATATATATATATATTTATATATATATATAGTATAGTACTAAATAAGTATAATATAATATATATATATATAGTATATATATAATCATATATATTTATATATATATATTATAAGCTTGTTTGGTGATAGAATCTATGTGATCCTTCAAAGGAAGTTAGCTCACGAAGGCAATATATACCATGACCATTAAGAACAGAAGGAGGTTTGAGTTATGGGCTTTCAAAGATGTTGCATTTTGTGGAAGATTATATGTCGAGTAGATAAATAAAATTGTTAATCTTCTGATGCATTAATACCACTATGTTTTTCCTGCCACAATTAGAATAATCTGATGATGAGAGGTCAGTTGCCAGTCGTCTCTCTCTCTCTATATAATCAGCTTTATGCATTTTAGTATAAGAGAAATTAAGTGTGAAGACATCGTCATAAGGGTGTAAAGAAGATGTGTAAGAAAAGATTTGTGGATATAGCTGAACCTTTAAAATACAAGTATATATAGGCTCACATGATGAATTATAACTGCCTACAACAGCCGCTATAGAACAATCACAAAGGTATTCTGAGGGAAGAACAGATACAAAAAAGCGGAAGGTTAGAAATTAAAGTTTTGTCCCAGATTCTATCGAAAACTTTCGATTTGTACACCGAACTGCCGAAGAGAAGATAACTAAGAGTCTCCGACAGTAGAGAAAGAAAATTACAAATTTAGTGACCTTTACGGAACCCAAATCGGCAATTAGTAGGTTTAGATATTTTACAAATCATCCGGTTAAAGTAAGACTCAAAATTCTTAGCAAAAATATGTAGTTAAAGAAAAAAGATGTTAGTAAGGAGGTAAAGAAGAGTCCCCCTTTTTTAACACATTGAATGAGCGCCAGGTTTCAACAGAAAGAAAAGGTCAAAATAAGTAGACAGGTAACGAAACAGTTTCATAAATTTTTAGAACCTGGAAATAGATAACAATAGAACAATATGCCTTCTTAGTATAAAAATCAGAGAAAGAGGAAATCAAAATTTTAGAAACAATTACAATGCTAGTTAGGGGAGAGTAAATAAGTGGAAGTGGCACCTTGCAAATGATAGCAGGAGGAAAAGCAAAGAAAAAAGTTAATAAATTTCAGCTGATGGGGAAAAATGAAATGTATGAATAATTTGTATCTTGTGAACTCGTTGGAAACTCATTCGCTTAAGTAATAATCATTATAAAGGAAAACGTCGTACCACCAGACATTGAAAAAGTTATCAACACCCAAATACTACTAAAATTTCCTCAACGAGGGAGAAACTTTAAAGTGTCAGAATAGGTTCAAGATATAAGAATGGATGGAAGTTAAGGTAAGGTCTACTGTAGTTTCTTCGTTTCAACTCAGGATCATCAAAGGCACTATATGAACTGCATCATCTGTTCAAGTATGTTGTGAATAGCGATATCTTTTGGGGAGTTAACCAGTTGCATAATGAGTGG
>JABUQX010065446.1:0-10000 GCA_015478945.1 Trachelipus rathkii | reverse complement strand
TATATATATTATATATATATATATATAGATATAATATATCTATATGTGTTAGCCAAGTATACTATATAATATATGCCTAGTATTCTATATATAGTATTAGTATAATACATACTAAATCTTGAGTATTGGTAAATAACTATATAGTACGGATATATATATATAACACTACACACACACACACACCACCACACACTAGGCTACTTATAACACACACATGACACCCCCTCCCCGCCCATCCACACCTACACTACAAAACTACCTAAGAATCACATACAGTCCGCTGCCTCTAGAACGACCTAACTACACATCACATCCCAACTGCATACTAACCCCCTAGATGACAATAATAAATCAAATCAAACAATATACTCCCCACACCACTCTACATCACCACACAACCAACATTAACACTACCATCGTTCTATAGAATAAAAAAAGCATTAGAGTCCTCATAAGCACACTTACACGTTTATACACCCTCAACCCTTTATACACACTTTACACTTTGCCACATGCTCCGAAACCCTTTAACCACCCTTCAGATACACTATTGTCATTGCCATGGGTTCAACTTTATGAATAGCAATTATCTCCAATCTTTGATTGATCTCATTAGCTAATCTCATTTTGATAGTTCAGCTTTGACGGTTCAACTTTGATGGTGTGATACCTACAACTAATCTAACGTAGGGTATGGTCTCAGGAGTGTTTATGACATATATTAGTCCATATTCTTATGAGTAATTAGATGAGTGACTCCCAGGTGAGTGCCAGCCAGTGAAGTGGTGCCAATGAGTGCAATGAGTTGCGCAGGTGGATATTGGAGTGCCAACCCCTGAAGTGATCCAAGGTGCCTTGCCACATAGGTGGTCCAACTGTAAAGTTATAAAGCTATCATCTATGAGTGCCAACTGGCTGCTCAATCTTTTTTTGAAGGCTCTTCTTCATACTTAGGCCTCCCCTTTGTAAGCTAGAATAGCTCCATTATGACAGTGTTGTGTCTTACCCATTTAGTATTTGCAAATAAGTACTGGAATAGAGGTATGAGGAATCGATTAGGTGTATGAATGAGATTATAACATTACAAGATTACAATTATTGAAATTCTAGATTTTTCACTCAAAAATATTAGCAATTTTAAAAAAAGCCCGGGGAGAAAAGCCCAATAAAAACCCCCCAACAAAAAGCCAAATAAAACCCCAAAAAGCGCAAACAAAAAAAAAAAAAAAAAAAACGCTGGGCTGTTTTTTTTTTGGTCCCACTCCGCGGTTTTTTTCCAACCCTGAATATATATATATATTTCGATAAAATTATATTTAAATATATCTGTGGTAGATAATAAATAAAAAGAGATAGACATATTAGTATATAGATTAATCCATATAAAGTATAATATATTATATATATATATATACTATATATATATATATATATAATATATATAGATATCGATATAATATATATATATATACTATATTATATATATATATATATATATATAAAATGTATATATATTATATATATTATATATATATATAATATTATATATATATATATTACAAGATATATATTATATATATATATATATATATATATTAATATATAATATATAATAAATTATATATATATATATATATATATTATATATAATATATCTTTCTTTCTTTCTTTCACCTTCCTCTTTGCCCCCAAGTTTGGGGGTAAGGTGCTGTACAAGCATCGAAAAAGAAAAGCATTAGGAGAACATGACAAACGTTGAAAAGAAAGCCCCGCCTTACCGCCCCCTCTGTACCATTTAATTAGTGAAGAAGCTCGTCACAGACAGAAAATCCACCCCTAGAGCTTCTGGGACCGCGACGGACCCCTCACTATGGTAAATCGTCAATGTAAGGTTCATACCTTTTGGCCCAGGGGGCCACAACCATTGCCCCCATACAAAAACATCCGCCATTCTCTCCTTGCATGCACTTTATTTTCGCCTCTGCCGAAACTCACATTTCTCTCTTTCAGACATTCGATCACCGACTCAATCCACTTTTTTCTTCGGGTCTCCCAGCCGGTCGTATCCCAACACACTCACCACTATGCATCGCTTAACCAACCGACTTATCATTCATCCTTTCCACATGACCAAAACCATCTCAACATACTTTCATTTATTCTTTCATTAACCCCTTTCTTCACACCACACAACTCCTAATACGTTCATTCCTCACTTTATTAATTTTTTTCACACCTAGCATGCCCAGATTTGTCCATCTGTAACACATTGAAACTTTAGATCTATCTCTTAGTCCAGACCATAGTCTCACTACCATAACAATAACACAGGTAACAACATACCCTCAATTGTAAGGACTCTAGGCGCAACTTCCAAGAAATTAGTCCCTTTACATTTCACCAACGATTTAATTTGCACCAGCCACCTTTCCTGCCATTCACAACTTTCCTACCTACCAATTCTGCATCATCCGTTTCCCTTCTCGTCCAACACCATACCTTACAATATCTTAAACTCAAGGACACTTGCTCCAGCTGCTCATTATCTAACATAACTTTCCACACTGAGGACTAGTCCTCACTCACAACCATAACCTTTCTTATCTACGTCACTTTCAAACCCCTCCTTTTACATACCCATCCAAATCTCTCTACCAATCCTTCTCAAACCTTCTTCAGAACTCGCCACACAGAACCAATCATCCGACATCAATAGGTAGGCGACGGCCTCCACTCCTCGCCATTCTCCATCATTTCTAACACCATTTTTCCTGCCCATCCCCACTCGAATGTCTTTCATAACCCACCTATACACATTGAATAACAAGGAGGACATTAACACAACCCTGTCTCACTCCCTATTAATCCTAAACCAATAACCATTGACACCATTTATTCTTTACACACGCTTCACTATCGGCATACATACTTTGATTCCATTCAGAAGCCTTTACACCCAACACCATATATCACTAATACTGCCCATAAAGCTTCCCCTATTAACTCTATCATACGCCTGGTGTAAATCCATTAAAACCTAATAATAAATTTATTCTTCTTCTCCTCATTTTCTCACAATCATTTTTTCAATGTAAAGATTTTGATCCACACATCCTCTATACCACTCCTAAACGCACTTGTTCTTCACCAATCAGTCCCTCAGTCATCGACGCGACTCTTTTCGACCAAAATAACCAGCATATATCTTCCCTACAACACTCAATAAAACTAATTCCCCCTATAATTCTACAGTTCCCCTTTTCTCCCTTCCCCTTATATAACAAGGGTACTATAACCGCTCTCCTCCAATCCCCTGGAAACTTACCCTCCGATAAACGCTTATTACACGAACGTGTCAAATGCCAATCATCACCATCCGCCTCCGCTCTTGATCATTTCACTAGTAATTTCATCTATACCCGCAGATTTACCTTTCTTCAACTTTCTCACCCTAACCCCATTACCTCCTCCTTACTAATAACCTGCATCCCCAAATACCTATTCCTTCTTGCACCATCAAAACCACACAATTTCACTAAAACCTCATCATTTACTGTTAATCATTGTGCAAGATTTTCCCAGGTTCTTTCCACCACTCCCCTCACATCCATTTCATCAGTTACAAAAAGCACCATCCCTATTCATTATCTAAGCAGATTCCCCTTATTTCCATTCTTAACTATTCGCGCTTCCTTCCAGATTTAGAAGCGCTTCACCTAAGTTTCCGTGTTGCCTAGGATTGACTCATTCTCCTTTACACTAAACTTTAGTGAGTTCACTTTATACCTTTTTCTTTTCTCCATATCACTGTATATACACCTCTCTATAGTATTTTATCTTTATTTCAAAAACTTTATGTGATTCTAAATCCTTTCTTCTGAATCTTCTCTTTGCTTTTTGTACAATTCAAAACACGCTTATACTTTTATACCTTTAACCATTAATTCTAATCACCTCTTTCATTCCACCCATCATCGCTTTGATAATATACATTCTTACTACTTTTACTTTATAGTACACTCAATCCACTACACTTCCTTATATGACCTAACTTAACTAATAACAATTTCTTCCTTCATTAGCTCCTCCCATGATTTATTGATTCAGTATACTTGGTTCACATTTATCAATATACCGATATATTTACTATGCCCGAGCGCTACCTTACACTACTTAATCCTTTAATTCTCTTGCTCACTATACTTTACACTCTGTATAATTATGTATAACCTATACTTCCTTTCGTATCACCTTACTCTCTCACTCCAATAGACCTATGCTCCCAATCTATAATACATTAAATTATTTACTATATATACAGATATAACACATAACATGATCCACTCTCAATCCACTATCTACACTCAAAATACACCCCTCCAATAAGATAACATTGACATACATAACAATCACCACAAGCCACTCAACTAGATTCAAACTCTACCATCTTCCACGCTTCCAACCCACAACACACCCCACACGTCCACATACAATACCTCCACTATTTGCCACCTACTCCGATACCATCTCCTTAACCCACTAACAACTACAGCAAACTATAAGCCAGCCATAGACACATACTTTTATATGAAACATACGCTCTTACGCTTACACACACTACGAGCTGATATCTCACTACGAGCACCAATAGAGCTAACTCACTATCAACCCTACTACACTCATCCTCTCTCCATAGACAAACAATCACACTACTCTTAACCACACTCCATTTACTCATTTTTACTCCACACACCAACCCACCATCAAAACAAAATACCTGTATACACACTACAGACCACCTATATTCAGTATCTCACACTCGCCATAGATTCATCCTTATAAACTACCCATAAACCACTTCAAGGTCCCCTATACACCTTACACTTACACACACATTCTTAACAATCTCTCTGAAACACTCACTCACCCACGCTGAATATTTTGCAACCTCCCTACAACTTGATGACTTCCATTTTCCTCGAATGACTAATTAATCTCTCGCAATAGATCCGTACATCTCGTCTTTAAGATAGGCTCTCCCTACTCAAGTGATATGAATCCAATCATACCGTCATGCAAGATACACTCCTATCTATCGGCTTCATATGACCTCCTCCGTTTAATGATTCCAGTACATATTTGATGACTCTAGAGATATTCAAGTTGGAACTTGTCTTCATCTCATTATGATCGAAAGTGTTCCTCCCAATAAGCCTCCCTTGAGCCTATGTAAACACACAGACTAATCAATATCGTATCATCATACAACCCTTAGATGCACATACCACGCCTGTGGTCCCTTCTTCTATCCAATTCGTCTTCGCACGCCATCGACGCGCTAGCCGAGCCCATTGCTCAATACAGAACAGGAACATATCCTCCCTCCCTTCTGCTAAGTGCCTGTCCGTGACCCTGGTCTGCCCCTTCCCGCCCGCCAGTCGACTAGCGGCGAGCGCAAGTGCGAACAAAATATTTCGCCGCCTTACTCTGCACCGCTACGCGTAGCGGCCCGACAGGTCCAAGCCCTCCAATTACTCTGTATGTCCTAACGACAATCAACAATTTATTTCATCTGACATTTACACACTATGAGTTCGATTCCACCATTTCTCTCTCATGATTCTACATATCCTAATACATTTCAGTTCACACCGAAACATAAGTATGTCAGCAGAGTCCCGTGAGAGAACTGTAACTCATTTATATATACGGCCCCTATTGTCAAGCCTACTAAATAGTGTATACCAAATCTCACCCAGGCTTATTTCTCCTGTCTCATTTTTTTATGCACCCAACTTAATAGCGTTGTTAAGGTTAAATAGAATGTTTTCAGTCAAAAAACCAAATTGTATGTAAGAAGAAAAAAGCCAGAGTGGATGATATATAATCGATTTATTTACTACAATGTACGACATATTCACATACCAGACAACCACTTATATACTTACAGACCTGTAAATGCAAAGTACAATTCAGCCTTAATCACCTGAACCACGATGTGGGTAGCATAAAGCTGAATGCGTAGGGAAGAATTCTTTCTATTAGTATGCCTCGTTTCGACTACAGTGTATTAGTGACAGTTTAAGGCTGCTTTAACTCATATGTGATTTGGCTTGCTTTGTACATACAAATATAGGTTTAGTTTACATCTGAAGTGGTAGCAGTAGTGCTTTGATACTAGCTCAGTTAACATCTGAGTAAATCTAATATATGAGAATGCTGTGAGTGGTACATAGCAAATCAGGTAAGGTTGTGAGTAAGAAATTGTTGCACATGATAGATGCTTTTTGTAATTGTTTTGGAGTGCTTTACTGGCTTTAACTCAATTGATGTTTTACGGCTTTAATTGTCGTCATAATAGAATAATAATTGAACGCCATAACGATGAGCACATTAGGTAAGAGCCGCCTAATTCAAGAGTAAATCTGAGTAGAGTGTTACATAGCAACAAGGGGAGTTAGTATGACGTTTTGTTTGAGCTGACATATTACTGCTGTTAAGATCTCAATATGTTTATCTGCTTTAACTCATAATATTTAATTAAACATACATTACCTTAAAGCAGTAAAGCAGTAAATTAATAGAGGTGTTTATCCCCGTTCATTAGCAACAAGGGATTTAGTATGCTTTTTGTTTACTGCTTATTGCTTTAATCTATATGTTTTACTGTTTTACTGTGCTATAACATCATAGCTTTAGCGTGCTTTAACTCAAAAATATTTTATTAACATTATGTTTTTTTATATTTTTTTTAATTTTGTTACACTTTTATTGTATTATTATTATTATTTTTATTAATTATATTTTTTTAATACTTATTTTTTATTTATTTATATAATTTATTATTTGCGTTTATTATTTTTTATTTTATTAGTTTTATTTTATATTTTTATTATATTTTATTATTATTATTTTTCAATATTTATTTTAATTTACCTTATTATTTGTATTTTTTATTTTTCATTTTTCTTATTTATTAAATTTATATTTTATTCTTTATTATTATTATACCTATTTAATTATCTATATATACTCTAGTGTTATTTTTAGCTTCATTACACTATTGTTATTATCTAGGTATTTTAACACACATACCACTATAACACAACACACAACACACACCACACACACACACACACACACACACACAATCATCGACGCGCAGCCAGCGCCACCCTGGTTAAACATATCAAATCAAGTTCTTGTATGTGAGAACGATAATAATATAATTTATTATATCATTTTTATTTTCTGTGGTGAATAAACATGTAATTACTATAAATCAATCAATAGCAATTAGAAAACCTTTCACAGCTTTCTTAAAAACTTCTAATAATAAATAAATCATTATCTTTAACAAAGAGTTAATTATCTAACTGCTTAATACTTCTTGGTAATGTGAGTAGTGTCGTAGTGCTATAAAGTGTCTTATGGGAGTGTTAGGTGTTCTATGGGTGACAGTGTTAAGTTGTCATATGTGGTGAATGGAAGGTTCTCTCCAACATGAGTTCAAGCAAGTAAAACACTCGCAATAAGAGCTCTTATTGCTTTTCGAAATATGTGTGCCAAGGAGTACATAGTGCTATTAGTGTGCGTAATGTTTGATTAGTGTGGAGTAAACGACGTAGTGTTGAGTGTCTATGCTGGGGTCTTAGTAGGTGGTAATGTATCTAGTAGATGGTGAACTAGAATGGTGGTGTGTGTAAGTAATATATTAACATATATATATATATATATATATATATATTAATATACCTAATTAATATTATAATATATAAAAAAACTATATATATAAGAGATATCCCAAATAAATACACATACTCCTTTACTTAATGGTAATAAATGATATATATAACATATATATATATAGTAATTATATATATATGGGCTATATAAGTATTAGAAAAAGACTAACTCATAATAGGAAGGAAGCATCCTAGCAACGTGTAATATACACCAATCGATTCCTCAACCTTATAACCTAGGGTAGACACCCATATTATAGGGCATATTCTTAGCATACAACGAGGAGAGCATAGAAAAGCTTGAAAAAAGTCTGAGCACTCAGCTTATAGGGCACTCATGTGAGCACTCAGCTAGGTCACTTATGTATGCACTCACCTGACACATCATGGCACTAACGTTGGCCTCATCTGGCTACTCCATTGGCCTTACTTTGCATCTTACCTGGTCAACTCATCTATACTACGATAGTAATACCGTATTAGAACACTCCTAGGGACTCATCCTTAACAGGTGAAGTGGAAGACATCAAAGATATAAGAAGCCGTCTCAAAGAGCTGAGATTAATTATTGTTACTGTAGAGTCATCAAAGCAGCTATCTTATCAAGGTTTGAATACTAATCCAACGATAGTGATCTGAAGTAATGGGTTACTGTATGTGGCAAGTGTAAGTGCTGCTATAAGGTGAGTGTAAGTGTAAGTATCTAAATTGAGTAAGTGTATCTCATGGAACGTGTGTGTTTGGTATTATGATAATTTACAGTGTGTGGGACGAGGGTAGGTGTATGTATCATAGGGTGGGGTAATAGGAATCTATGTCTCGTAGAGTGTTAGGAGTGCGGTGTATAGGGTTGATGTATGTGTCTAGTTTAATGTGTGGTATGTGATATAAGGTTGTGGCATGCGGTGGTGTATGTGTGTATGTATAAGTAAGACCCTATGTGTTGTGTGTTGTGTAAGTGATATATATATTATAGTATTAATATTACATGAACCTATATTGTATAATTTATAATATTACATATTTCTTCAAGAGATGGATAATATAATATTATATATATATATATAATATTAAACATTAAATATATATATATATAATAATATATTATACTATATTATATATATATATATATATATATATATATATATATATATTAATATATATATACTACTATTTAATATATATTATATATTATATAATTATATATAATATAATATAATAAATATATATATATATATATATATATATATATATATTATATATATATATATTTATATATATATATATATATATATATAATATTAATATAATATCATATTATAATATATATTATTAATATTATTATATATATATATAATATATATAATATATATATAATATTATATATATATATATATATTAATATAATACCTCCTACTTGGCTACGTGGTTAAATATATATGACCATTCGAGCATAACGTTTAACGTGTATGGTTCTAGGTGATTCACTGTCATTAATATATATATAATGATGAAGGAGTATTAATATATATATAGTAATATATAGTATATATTATATATAGCGTATATATATATATAATATAGTATATATAATAGTGTATATAATAGTAATATAGTAATATTATATATAAATAATCTTTTACACAATACAATATATGCATACTAAATTTATTAAAAAGATATATATATTAATTATATAAATATAATAAAAAAGTAATATATATAATATATATATTATAATATATATATTATATATATATTATATATATATATATATATATATAATAATATATATATATATTATATATATATAATTATAATATTATATATATATATATTATAATATAATTATTGATCCTCAATTTCGCTAACATGCTTTGGTATTTCATCCCGTGAGAAGGCCGTCAAATATCTTTTATTCTACCCATCTTATTATACTTTATTTAAGATCTAAATAAATAAAATTGCCGATATATTATGACCCAATAATTAACAATTACCTTATATAATATATAATTTTATAATATATTATTATTAATATAATATATATTATTATTTATATTATTATTATTATATATATATATATTAATATATTATATTATTATATAATTATAATTAATATATATAAATCTGGAATTTAAATTTGATAACGTATATAAATAGACTTGAATAATAAAAATAAATCTCCCACAGATCTCCGTTGGGATCTAGTAGAATCTAATAAATGTCACATCTCCTCTATAATATATACCTCG
>JABUQX010065445.1:0-42500 GCA_015478945.1 Trachelipus rathkii | reverse complement strand
TCTGTCACTGTCCCTTCTTCTGAACCTCTCTGACTTCTTTATTTCCGTTCACACTTTCCTATCTCTCCTATCTGATAAAAGTATGCCTGTGCGTTGTAATTTTAAGTAAAACTATTAGTTAATAGTTAGATAGAAAACTGTCGGACCAAAACTAAAAGCTACTATTTATAGATAGAGCTAGTCAGAGATGTTGCTATATAATAGATATTTTCTGATATTTTTAATAAATCTCGATTTCGATACCAAACTTTCGATACTACAGACTAAAACTTTTATGAGCCCATGAAAAACTGGTCATAAAATTTCCAAAATTTGTAATTAATCTTTTTTTTTTATTTTTCTTTTTTTTTTTAAGCTTGACAAGCACCACACATTCTTTCTTTACACTTTTTTTGGGTTAAATAAAGAAATACTCATTATGCCACTTTTGATGGTAGTAGGTGCGTCTACCCCCTCATTATTCAGAAATGAAAAGAAATATTTGGAAAAAAATTTCTCTTTGCAAGTTCGAGCTGACTTCAATTCCAGTAGGCACATTTCGGCATGTCCTACAAGAGTTAGAAAAATAATGACCCCAGATGTAAACTTCCTGATAATTTGGTCCCTAGTTCCAATGGCTTGGACCCGCAAATCTTTGATAAATGATGAAGGGATGACAACCACAGTATTTGCTCCAATTCCCAATTTTAGTATTAATGAAGTTCCAAATATAATGGAAGGAATAACCCTAATTGCCAAAGAAAAAAATCCTGCAGTGAAAGTTTATTTGTTGAAATCACCAATACAAGATATGTATGAATTTAATAGACTAAGAATAATCAGAGATTGGGATGAAAAATATGCAGATTATTGTAAATTAGATCCCGAACTATCACCAGAGAGATTAAGAACACATTCTGTGAACGCCTGTAAGAAATTAGAATTGTTGAATACTGCAGAATATAATTGGACAGATAAACAAGTCATATTGGGAAATGATATCTTAGATTACTTTTATACTGTGGGACCAAATAAAATGGAACTGATGAACACGCCACACCGGAAGTATATGAATAGAGTCACCCTGCATATGAATTCACCACTAGTACATGATGGATTACACCCGGATAGAAAATTTTTGTACGCTATGATGGATAAATATACACAGGTGTTTAGCGTAAAGCAAATTAGAACTCGTATATCTTATGGTCCTTCTAAATTACCACCACGAAACAAAATTGGTGGTAATCCCCGTCCCCTTATGTCCATGTGTCAGTTAGAGCCAACTGAGCGTGTCCTACGTGAAGTTGTAGTGCCTTCTACACCCAACCTAGCTTCCAACGTAAGTCTACCTGGCCCTTCTACTTCAATTGCTACTGGTTCGGATCAAACTACTTCTTTTGTTCCTTATCGTCAGTCAGCTCCCAGCGTACCCAATGTATTGCCGCCCCATGACCTTCATACTCAATTAAATAATAATCGTATATCTTCCCCCGTGTCAATGTGGCCGCAAATAGATACTCAAGCATTTTTCGCGCCGCCACCTCCTGCACCAAGACTTAATCAAGTCCCTTCATTGGACCCATTTGTAACAGAAACTTTGAGAGCAAGTATTCGTTGGGCCATGGACCAAACAAACTGGGATTCAGAAACAGAATACCAACAGGAAATAATTATTAACACATGGAATAAATTAATCAGAGAAGAAAAAGGCACTCGTAAAAGACTTTTTTCTTTAGAGCTCTCAAAAAGAAAGAAAGACATGCTCTTATTTTGACGTTAATGCTATGAATTGGTTATAGTAAGAAAACGTATAATAAAAGTTACCCTTTTATTTTTCTATTTTTTTTTTTTATTTTTGCAGTAAAAATTTTGTACGTGTTACTGTGTACTGTTTTATTTTGTATTTGAATACAAGAAAATAAAACTGTTTCCTATTACGTTTTGTAGTTGCCACATATGTATTATATTGTAAGTATTATAAATTGAAATAAAGGTTTCGATGACTGTATTCTGAATTCTGCGTGAAAGATTGTTGATGAGTATTATTGATTATATTATTAATTAATGCTATTGACTATAAATTTAGTATCAATTTGATAATTATAACATGTAAATACTACTGGAATTATATGCTTGATATGTTATTAAAATAATGTGTTAAAAGATGATTATGAAATGGATTCGTATTTTATTTTGCTTTTGTATTTTGTTGATTATGGAAGTTAGGACTCATTGGAATTGGTTCAATTTTGTTGGAAAATTGTAAAGAATTATTTATTGCTTTTTTGTTTAGTTGAATTTTGCCTTTGTTTATTTTGTGTATTTTGCACAATTTATAAAAGAAAAAATATTCGATGGGGATATACGATGAGCTCCACCATATAACTTGGTTATATAGTGCAGAAAATTAAGGGTGGGGGGCTTAAGCTTAATTCAGGAGGATGAGTTGCAGGTGACCAATAAGCGGTCCGTCTTTCATTTTTCTTTTTTTTTATTTTATAAGAAATCGGCCTGGATCACCAAAGAAGTGTCCGATCATTTTTTAGAGTCTGATGCTGTTATATTATTTATTATATATATCCATCAGTTACTATAGTTATGAGTCCTCATCACATGTTTGGGAACAATTCAGAATTACATTATCTGTATCTTTTCTGTTCGATGTATATATATTTAAAGAGCGTTTATGTATAATTATATTTTTCCAAGATTTGTTAAAAAGTAAATACTTAGTTCTTGAGATAAAGATTAAAGAGTTTATGCTCTCTCTGGGTGTTAAAACCGATATTGGAAATTGCAGGTCAAGTACGTAAATATAAAGATAATTATTGTAAGTGCGATTATAATCTAAATTAATCGCTTAGATTACTCTAAAAAAACGTTTCATGAATAAAAAACATTTACAATGTCGTGCTAGCCGCGATAAATAATACCTTTACAGTGTGCTGTTCTTCTTAATACATCTTACTTACTCGCATATTTTAATACTAGAACTGCGGAGTCAGAACAGGCTCCTTTTGACCTGAAAACCTAACCAAAAACATGAAACTAAAGAGAAAAAACCCCTCCTTCTACTTACTACAAAGTTAAAGGGGTAGGTTTTTTAAATCCGATGATTTGCATTTAGAAATTGGAAAATATTAATTAATGGAAATGAAACATGTTAAATTGTTATCATGGTGCTGCTTTTGAGTTTAACTATAGTTAAAAACAAAGACAATGCCTATATGAGAACTAATTTGATTTATGTTTGACAGGTTTTTTTTTTTTTCTCCTGGAATTTTTTTTTTACCCCAGAATTTTTTCCCTTGAAATTATTTTGTTCCTGAATTTGTATTGCCTGAAATTGTTGCAAATTGAAAATCCTTATTGGACATCATCTACATAGAGATAAAACTTACTGATCGTTGAAAATATTTATTGTGCAAATCCTTGTTGTGAAAATAGTGTTCCATATCTGAAAAGGAAAAAGACTTACCAGATATTGGATATATATTCTAAAAATTCTTCAGTGTTGTCGTGATGAACATTCTTAACCTGCAAGGAAATAAAAGTTAAGTAAAAATCATCGACCACTAATTAATAAAAGACTAAAACTAACAAAGAGAATTGAATAACAGTGTTAATTAATTATTTAACCATATATTCCAATTATTTATGATAAATCATAAAAAATAATCAATATCGATTACCGAACCAATTCCAAAGAACAAAACAAACTAACTGAAACCTAATCTGACCTAGTAAATAATTCTTTATTTTTAGGAGAATATATATATTAGCGACATAACTTTGCCCTCTTTGTGGTTACTCGAGCTTAGTATATCAACGCTGCTCTAATAACTCAGCAGAAATAAAACATAGAGTGTTTTATTCGTCTCTTAATTAATCCTTAAAAATTCTTGAATATACGTTCTTGTTCTATCCCTCCTAAAAAGAACCTATAATATCTTAAAAATACTTACCCAACACTATATACATGTCGGTTGTCTGTGAACCAACTTACAACACCTTTGACGCACACGCTTGTCAATCAGAATCCTTTAGGGTCCTGTGATGATGTGAATCTGGCCTAGATGAAGTCTACTGCTCTTTTCAGAAGGACTGGCCGTTTTGAATGAGTCGATAGCACACCAGAAATAAGAAGTTCGTGTTTAGACCATCAAAGATTTAGTTCTTAAACAGGATCTTCACCACTTATTTCCTAAATTTCTTCCGTTTAAGTTGTATCATTAAATTTATTACCCAAAATGATTCAGCTTTAGGAGTGTATATAACGATCACAGTTAAATAAATTGTGGAACCACGAAAGGATGGAGTATACAAACCGGGTTGCAACCCATTTTTGCAGTTGACAGATTGGTTGAAACCCCCGTATATCCTCTCCTTTACATATATATATATTAGACAGAGGAGAGAGAGGATGAGTCTCTGAATTCTCTCTGCTCTCTCGTTCTCTAGGACACAATGAAATTCATCAGTTGGTAAGGTATTCCTTTGAAACCAGTGAAGGGTATTTTCGGAAAACAAATGGAAGTTTACTTTATGTCTCTCTCTCTCTCTCTCTACCTCTCTCACTCTCTCTCTCTCTCTCGTCTCTCTCTCTGCTCTCTTTCTCTCTCTCTCTTGCTTGTACATCGTTGCTATAATGACTTTACTCGATGAGTCACGACTCATGATTTTATATGTATTTCTTGTAGTTTATCTGTTACCTCTTCATTTCCTACGACAATGTTTTCTAAGTAGATAGTTCGTGACGCATATAAATTTAGAAAAAGTAGATTTAGTACAATAAATATCCTGTGTGGATTTTTTTAATCCGTTCTGCTAAAAAAATTCATATCAAAAAAAAAAGAAATAAATTGTATTTTGAGAATACAGTGTTTTTTTCTACGTCACGAGCAACTCGTTACACGCGTGATTCATGCCAGAGGTTGTCAAGCGTTTAGATGGGAGATGCCGTAGCATTTTACTTTTAGATGTTGCAGAGTGTCTGAATTTTAGCGGATTTTTCTTTTGCAAGATCAAGTTTGGTGTGGGCATGATATGAAAATGTGTGAGTATTGTGATGGTTGACAAATTGTGAGGAATGAGGAATGTTTGAAAATCATAAATAGGGAAAAACTTTATAAATTTTATTTTAAAACAGTTTGCAAGGTGCAATGTTGCCAAATTTTAAGGGAATAGTGTCCATCTTTTGAAAGGGTTGTCTGGCAGTTTGCCTTTTTGTCTCTGCTTTTACTTTTGTCTTGATGGAATGAGATAACACTGATAGTGTCAGTGCTAAAGCTATCGCATCTATATTGTTTTAAGGAATATAATTGGTTAAAAGAGAAACCCCGACTTTTTGCATCTTTGTGGTTTAACATTTTTTGTTCTTGTTGCTGTTCAACCACTAATAAATAAGAAAATATGAATAAGAAGAACAAAATATTATTAGAGACTTTTCCACAAAAAAAAAAAGTAAGCACTATGGTAATAAAAGATTCCTGTTATTCAAAGAGTGAGGGTCTCGGACTCGAACAATCAGTTTCTCCTGGAAACCTTCCTGTAACTGCGATAGCAGCTGAAAAATCTCAAGTTAGGACAGTGACGTTTTAACTTTTCCACAAACTTCTTACTAAGTCAGGCGAATCAAGGAATACAGAAAATGATTGTGTTCATTGCCCAAACAACATTGGCGAAATTCAAAGGTACGTCATTTAGCAATAGGAAAAAGTGAAATACTTAAAGTACAGCCACTATGTAATAAAGATTTCCTGTTAATTCAATGAGTGAGGTTCTGTCGGACTCGAAACAATCAGGTTTCTCCTGAAAACTTTGTAACTGCGATAGCAGCTGAAAAAATACAGACTAGACAGTAGACGTTTTAACTTCACAAACTTCTTCCAAGTCAGGAGCAATCAAGGAATACAGAAATGATGTTCATCCCATCAACATTGGCAATTTCACAGGTAGCTACCGTATTTAGCAATTGGGAAAAAGTGGAATTATTAAAATATATCTGGAAACCAGATTCAAAAAACATATATTTCCTGTCAGGAAGGCAAAGGTCGGAAAAGATATTTTTCAAAGAACGTGGCTTGATGGTATTAATTTATAAGTTGTTGGCTTACCTGATAAAAAGTTGGGGTTTATTGCTCAAAATTGTGTGTATTGTTTTTGGAAAAAAAAGAACGGTTAAAGGGAAAACACCAGGAAATGGGTGTTTTTGTCTCGAGACTGTATTCCAAACTTAAAGAAAGCCACTGAACTTTCAAAAAACACAAAGTAATTAAATATCCCAAAGAATCGGTAGAAAGGAGATGCTGTAGAAAAAGCAGGTTCAAGGAGAAATTGAGAGCATCGACAAACAGATTGACAGTCAGAAGAAAAGGTGGCTGAAGACAGTAAGAAACGGCTAATTCCAATCTGTTTGAAACAATTCAATTATTGACGTAAAGCAAAATACTCTTTTATGTGGACCATCAAGGACTCAGGTTGAATTCGAACTCTCTAAGCCTATGGGAAACAATGGCCATTTTCGGAGTCTTTTATGACTATTGTTGCTAATTGCTGGAGACCATGTTCTTTCAGAATTGTTTTAAAAGAAAAACTTAGTGCTAGACAATGCCATGCTATACCAGTTTCCATCAGTCCCAAAATGCTCTATTCAGTCATTTGCGCATCTCATCCAACTTAAATATATAAAATATAAGTAAAAAGTAAATTTTTACTGTTAGTCTGTTGAGACGGACTTGATGTGTCCCAGAAGGAAGAATTTTCGTTGTATGTAACATTACGTTGATATTGATACTCTCAGCGTCAAAGAAGATTGTTTTGTGTTTAGTTCCAGTAAAATTATTTGAGCGGAAATTAAGTCTTGCAAATTAACTGGACAGAAATAAGTAAGCAACTTGTTCGGATATGAATAATCTAAGGAGGACAGGGTATGACGGTGCAGCGCACATGATGGTGGATATTCCAAGTGGGAGTTCAAAGATAATAAAGCGAAAAATGTTCCAAAGCGCGTCACTTTATATACTCACTGCACTCTTCCTCCATCTTCGGCTCAAATTTAGTTGCCCTCACAGGACGCTTCTAAAAGTAGGCACTCATATATTCGAAGCTTTGCAATTGAATAATATTCAGAATGTTGTACAATTTTCATTCAAGTGCTAAAGAGGACAAAAGTTTCCTTGTAGAATAAATAGAAGAACCTATTCCTAAGAGTAGCAAGGAGATTAAAAAGTTTGCCAAAAATTTGCTTGTGCCAAAGGCATGAATCGCGTTTGATTATTTAAAGAGATTGATTTAAAAAACTGATAATTAGGCAGTTTAGAACAAATGACATGCTGACAGTTGGAGATCAGTCAAAAAATGCACTTTAATTCTAAACCAATGTTCTAAAGGAGCCATCTTTTCTTGTTAGTCTCTCTATATTGTTTCAACAGAACTATTCAACTTTAACAACACAATCTTTCAAAACAATTGCAGACACAGGTTATTGATTTGGTATAAACATATGTTAATGGACGGTATCATTAAAACTAAACAGTGGAAGCCATCAGGAAAAAATGCAGACATTAAAATTTGCAGCAGATTTTGAAGGAAGTGTAGAGTGCACTGACACTCTGAAGGCTGGGTATTGAAAAATTTGCTGGACAAGACATTACAAATTCCAAAAATACCAAAATACAGACCCATTACATTCCTACTTCCGACCCACCAGACTTATTATCTGACATCCATTTTTTTTACCATTTTTGGATGATTAATATCAGCATTTAGGAGAGAGATTTTTAAATCATAAAGAAACATCAGCATTAGCTTCCTTGCAATTTGCCATACCAAACAGGTGTAATGTGTCATATGAAGAGAAAAATACAACATATAACATTTTACAGGAAGATCTCGAAAGCCCCAATTGAAGATTTAGTAAGCAGAATGGGATTTATGAAGTTGAAATGGCATTAAAATAACATTTCGTCTAAAGGAGATTAAGAGATGGACTAGATTTTGTGGATCGCATTCTCATATCCAAATATTTTTAACATCTTACTTACAAAATACTGGCAATTTTACCCGTGCTCTACTGCTTCAGTAGAAGAAAGCTTTTCAATATCTAAAAAACATAGTTGAAAGACTTACTGGACTTGCTCTCCTCTACATTCATCGAAATATTGACATAAATACGTAAGATGTGCCTCAGGATTTCACACTCTCATATGCTGGGCGATTAACGTTTAACAACCAAACCTATGGAAATTTCGAGTCACTTATTTTTCTTTTTTTCACTTTGCTAAAGAAAGTTTATAATCTTTTGCTAATTCCACCATTCAGTATATAATATATATAAATATTTTATAAATATATATATACTATATATATATATATATCTATATAGTATAGTATATAATATTAATATATATATATAATATATATATATATAATATATATACTATTCTTATATCTAATATACTATATATGAAACGGTTTTTGCGGCCCCCAGAAAAAAATTCTGGATACGCAAATATATACTATATACTATATTATATAATATATTATATTATTCACTATATCTATATACTATATTATATATATATATATTAATACTATAAAACTTACTTATCTATGCAATTTTTATAAGGATATTACTTGGGTGCGGGTGCGGTTTTCTGTGCCCCCAGAAAAAAAATTGCTGGATATCGCAAGAGGATAGGTTCAATATTTATAATTAGTATAACTAATTATATATATAATATACTATATAAATATTATATTATATATCACTTATATTATATATATTCTCATTTTCCTCTCTCTCTCCACAGATGTGAGGAAGGGTGCGTAGCATGCATCAGAAAGAAAAACAGTAGAAGAATGACAAAAGACGAAAAGAAGCCCAAGCCTTACCGGCCCCCTCTGTACCCATTATTAGTTGAGAACTCGTCGCAGTCAAAAAATCCACCCTAGAGTTTTCACGAGACTGCGGACGGACGCTCACTATGGTAAATCGTCAATGTAAAGGGTTCATTCCCTTGGCCCGGTCCGGACCACAACATACCCCCATACAAAACCCCACCATTCACTTCCTATATCGCACCGCTCCTTTATTCTCGTCCTTGCCAAACTCACATTTCTCTCCTCTCAGACATTCCGCTCACTGACTCAATCCCCTTTTTTCTTCGGTTCCCAAGCCGGTCGGTTCCCAAACACACTCACCACGATACATCCTCCTTAACCAACCGACTATCATTCATCCTTTCCACATGGACCAAACCATCTCAACATACTTTCAGTTATTCTCTCATTTACCCTTTCTTCACACACACAACTCTCTTAATACGTTCAGTCCTCATTTATCAATTTCTTCTCACACCCCTAAGGAATTGTCCATCTGAACACATTTGAACACATTGTCCATTGAAGCCTTATGGGCGGTGATTTTGTTGACTGCCGACGATGTTTCTCACTAATTAATTGTTACAGACGGGGCCGGTAAGGCTGGGCTTTCTTTTTCGACTATTTGTTCATAGTTCGGTTCTACTGCTTTTCTCCTTTTTCCGATGCAATCATACGAAAGTCACACAAATTTGCTGAAGGTTATTGTAAAATGGCAGTGAATTCATCAATTAATAATAGATAATAATAATAATAATAATTATAATAATTAATAATAATAAATAATAATAATTAAAATTAATAAATAATTAATTAATAATACAAATAATAATACTAATAATAATAAATAATAATAATAATAATAGGATAATAATTTAATAATAATAGTTATTTCTGTACATATGAAAATGTTTCTGAAATACAAAAAAATAAAAAAGAAGAATTAACATACATCTACATTTTGAGCAATTGACTTTGGATTATCTGATTTATGTATTCCATGTTGGCAAGCTTTTCATCAAACCCAAATTCGGTATTTGATTCAACCGTGGTACTAACTCTTATTGAATTACTCTTGACTCTGACCTCTTCATTTTTTATGTTATCTGGTAAAGCAAAGTTCGTTTCATTGTTGGGAAAGATCTTTGAAATTAAATTATAAAGATTGTAAGTCTAAGGATGTAATACAAACCAAATATAAAGATCTATTCTAGTCTGTTCAGTAATTTGACATTATGTCTCCGCACACGCTAAAAAAAAAAAAAAAAAAAAAAAAAAAAAAAAAAAAAAAAAAAAAAAAAAAAAAAAAAAAAAACGTTCTAAACAATATGAAAGAGACTGAACATGAGTTTTGGAGCATGCAGTCTGGAATTGGACTAATACTTTTAAAACAATACTTCCTTATGGAGAGATGATACAAATGAAATAGTATTAGTATGCATACATCCACCAATCTTTTTTAAAATAAAAAAACATAAAATACAGGAAATATATCAGCAATATTTATACCATTTAAATTAAAATGATTTTAATAGTTTGATTACAAAAACCCAGTATGCTTTAGATTCAAGTAATTGCGATGTTGAAAACGTTGTTAGTAAATGCAATTTTTTAGTTGAAAACCGATTCATGAACAACGAAATTGTTTGTTGTCAAAGCCTTTTATTTATTATTATTATTATTATTAATTATTATTATTATTAATTAAATTATTATCTATTATTATTTATTAAACTACTAGATTAAGACATATAAAACTTTTCCTATTTTTGTAAAAAAAAAATCTTTGGAGGGTAACTGTTTTTGACTCTGCCATGAAATCTTTTGTTTTGACTCTGCCATGAAATCTTTGTTTGTGACTCTGCCATGAAATCTTTTGCTTTTGACTCTGACATGAAATCTTTTGTCTTTTGACTCGCAATGAAAAATCTTTTGGTTTTGCACTCGGCCATGAAATGTTAATTGTTTTTGACTTGCGTGCCAGGTGAAATCTTTTGTTCTTTTTGACTGCTGCCATGAAATCTTTCTGTTTTTGACGTATGCATGAAATCTTTTGTTTTTGACTCTCCCAACCTGCTCGTTGCCATGAATCTTTTTTTTTGACTCTGCCATGAAATCGTTTGTTTTTGACTCTGCCATGAAATCTTTTGTCTTTGACCTCTGCCATGAAACTTCTTATGTTTATTGACGATCTTTTGGCCCATTTGGGTGGGGAAAAATTTTTTTTTTTTTTTTTTTGAGCACTAACATGGAAATCTAATTTGTTTTGACTCTGCCATGAAATCTTTTTGTTTGACTCTCCATGAAATCTTTTGTTTCTGACTCTGCCAATGAAAATTTTTGCTTTTGACTCTGCATCAAATGGGGTTCCGGATTCCATGAAACTCTTTTTTTTTTTGACACACTTTATAAATCTTGTGTTTTTGACTCTGCCATGAAATCATTTGTTTTTGACTCTGCTATGAAATGTTTTGTTTTTGACCCTGACATGACATCTTTTGTTTTTGACTGTGCCATGAATGAAATCTTTTGTTTTTGACTCTGCCATGAAATCTTTGTTTTTGACTCTACCATGAAATCTTCGGTTTTTGACTCTGCCATGAAATCTTTTGTTTTTGACTCTGCCAATGAAATCTTTTGTTTTGACTCTGCCATGAAATCTTTTGTTTTTTGACTGCCATGAAATCTTTGGTATTTGACTCTACCATGAAATCTTGGTTTTTGACTCTACCATGGAATCTTTGCTTTTGGACTCTTCCGTGAAATTTTTGTTTTCTCACTCGTGCCATGAAATGTTTGTTTTTGACTCTGACATGAAACATCTTTTGTTTTTGACTCTAGCCATCTAAATCACTTTTGTTTTTGGACTCTGACATGGAAAATCTTTTGTTTTTGACTCGGCCATGAAATCTTTTGTTTTTGACTCTTGCCATGAAATGTTTTGTTTTTGACTCTGCCATGGAAAATGTTTTTTTGACTCTGCCATGAAATGTTTTGTTTTTGACTCGGCCATGAAATGTTTTGCTTTGACTCTGCCCATGAAATGTCTTTTGTTTTTGACTCTACCATGAAATCTTGGTTTTTGACTCCACCATGAAACTTTTTGTTTTTGACTCTGCCATGAAATCTTTTGGTTTTGACTCTGCCATGAAATCTTGTTGTTTTTGATTCTGTCACGAAATCTTTTTGTTTTTGACTGCCATGAAATCTTGGTTATTTGACTCTAAATTGAAATCTTTGTTTTAGACTCGACCATGAAATCTTTGTTTTGACTCCTGCCATTGAAATCTTTTGTTTTTACTCTAAAAAGAAATGTAATTGCTTTGACTCTGCAATGAAATCTTTTGTTTTTGGATCTGCCATGAAATCTTTTGTGTTTTACTCTGCCATGAAATCTTTTGTTTTGGACTCTGCCATGAAATCTTTTGTTTTTTCACTCTGCCATGAAAATCCTTTTTTGCTCCCTTTTCGCTGACTCTGACATTGAAATCTTTTGCTTTTTTGGACTCTGCAATGAAATCTTTTGTTTTTTGGCCTACCAGAAATCTTTTGCGTTTCTTGATCCACCATGAAATCTTTTTGTTTTGACTCGCCATGAAATCTTTTGCGTTTTGACTCTGCCATGAAAATTCTTTTGTTTTGACTATTTTATGATGCGTAAAATTGGTTTGTTATAAATATTTGTATTTGCCTAAATGAAATCTTGGTTTCTGACTCGACCATGAAACTTTTGTTTTTGACTTCTGCCATTGAAACTCCTTTTGTTTTCACGCTCTGCCATGAATCTTTTGCTTTTGACTCGACCATGAAAATCTTTTGTTTTGACCTCTGGACATGAAATCTTTGTTTTTGAACTCAAGCATTAAATCTTTCTGTTTCTTGGACCTCTGTCACTGAATCTTCTATGTTTTGACTCTCCATGAAATCTTTGTTTTTGCACTCCTCGCCCATGAAATCTTTGATTTTGGACTCTGCCATTTGAAATCTTTTGTTTTCGACTTGCCATGAAATCTTTTGTTTTTGACCTCACGAAGCCTACAATCTTTTGTTTTTGACTCTGACATGAAATTTTTTTTTTGACTATGCCATGAAATCTTTTGTTTTGACTCTGTCATGAAATGTTTTGTTTTTGACTCTGATCTACGTTTACTGCAATGACAAATCTTTTGCTTTCTGGACTCTAAGCCATGAAAACCTTTGGTTTTGACTCTTGGACATGAAAAATTCTTTTTTTTTTTTGACTCTGCCATGAAATTTTTTGTTTTTGACTCTGCCATGAAATCATTTGTTTTGACTCTGCCATGAAATGTTTTGTTTTGACCCTGACATCGACATCTTTTGTTCTGTTGGACTGCTGCCATCGAAATGAAATCTTTTGTTTGCTCGACCTCTCCGCCCCGACCGCACGTGACTCTGCCATGAAATTTCTTTTGTTTTTGACTCTTACCGATGATATCTTTTGTTTTTGACTCCATCATGAAATCTTTTGGTTTTGACTCTGCCATGAACATCTTTTGGTTTTGACTGGGTATAGAATCTCTCTATGGATATAATAATTACTTAACCGATCTTTTGTTGTTTTGAACTGTGCCCATGAATGCGAAATCTTTTGTTTTTGACTCTGCCACTGAAATCTTTTGTTTTTGGACTCTACCATGAAATCTTGTTTGACTCCACATTGAAAATCTTTTGGTTTTGGGACTCTGACCATGACAACTCTTTGGTCTTGACTTGCTGCCAGAAATCTTTTGTTTTGACTCGACATACATCTTTTGTTTGACTCTTGCCATTAAATCTTTTGTTTTTGACTCTTGTCATGAAATGTTTTTGTTTTTGACTACTATTTTCTTTTGTTTTTGACTCTGCCATGAAACTTTTGTTTTTGACTCTGCCATGAAATTTTTTTTTTTTTTGACTCTGCCATGAAATCTTTTGTTTTTGACTCTGCCATGAAATCATTTGTTTTTGACTTTGTATGAAATGTTTGTTTTGACCTGAACATGAACATCTTGTCGTTTTTGGCTGTGCCACGAATGAAATCTTTTGTTATTTGACTCTGCATGGAAATCTCTTTGTTTTTGACCCTAGCACAAAATCCCTAATTGTACATTAGTATTAGGGCTGGGATTAGATTCAAAGCAATAACCGGGCTCTAATTGGAAAAGACCAAATTCTTCGAAACTAAATTGTTTGTTTTTTTTGCTCTGCATGTAGCATTGCTCGCAACGCTTTTTGAGAGTTTTTTTCTCTTCGGGACTGCCATGAAAACTCTTTTGGTATTGACTCTACCATGAAATCTTCGGTTTTTGGAACTCTACCATGGAACTTTGGGTTTTTTGACCTCACATGAAATCTTTGTTTTTTGACTCTGCCGTGAATCTTTTGTTTTTCACTCTGCCATGGAAATCTTTTGTTTTTGACTTTGCCATGAAAATCTTTTGTTTTGGACTCTGCCATGAAATCTTTGTTTCTGACTCTGCCATGAAAAGTTTTGTTTTTGACTCTGCCAAGGGTGTTTTGGTTTTTGACTCTGCCATGAAAGTACCAAATGATGACTCTGCAATGAAATCTTTTGCTTTTGACTCTGCCATGAAATCTTTGTTTTTGACTCTACCTTGAAATCTTTGGTTTTTGACTCCAACCATTGAAATCCTTTTGTTTTTGAGCTCTGCCGATGAAATCTTTGGTTTTGACTCCTGCCATGAAATCTTTGTGTTTTTGAGACTCTGACATGAAATCTTTTGTTTTGCTTCTGCATATGAATCTTATTGTTTTTGACTCTGTCAGAAATCTTTTGTTTTATACTCCATGAAATCCCTTTCGGTATTTGGACTCGCTAAAATGAAATCTTTGTTTCTGAACCTCTACCATTTGAAATCTTTTGTTTTGACTCTGCCATGAAATCTTTGTTTTTGAAATCTGCCATGAAATCCTTTGTTTTTGACTCTGGCCATGAAATCTTTTGTTTTTGAGTCTGCCATGAAATCTTTTGTTTTGACTCTGCCATGAAATCTTTTGTTTTAGACTTTGCAATGAATCTTTTGTTTTTGACTATGCCATGACAATCTTTCTGTTTTTTTCTTGCACTCTGCCATCAACATCTTCTGCGTTTTTGACTTGCCAATCGAAATCCTTTGTTTTCTGACTCTGCCATGAAATCTTTTTGTTTGTTTTTTCCATGAAATCTCTTGTTTTTGACTCTGCCACTGAAAATACTTTTGTTTATTGACTCTGCAATGCAAATCTTTTAGGTTTTTTGACTCTCCATGAAACTTTGTTCTTTTGACTCTGCCATGACAATCTTTGTTTGGACTCTGCATTAAATCTTTCGTTTTTGACTCGCCATGAAATGTTCTTTTTATTGACTCTGCCATGAAATTCTTTCTGTTTTTGACGCTGCCATGAAATCTCTTTTGTTTTGGGACTCTGCCATGAAAGCTTTTGGTTTTGACTCTAACATGAAATCTTTACTGTTTTTTGACTCTGCCATGAACATCTTTTGTCATTTTGACTCTGCCAGAAACATCTTTGTTTTTCGACTCTGCCAGAAATCTTTTGTTTTTGAAGGTCTGCCGTGAATCTTTTGCTTTTTGACTCTGCCATAAATCTTTGTTTTTGACTCTCCATGAAATCTTTTGTTTTTGACTCTGCAATGAATCTTTCGTTTTTGACTCTGCCATGAAATCTTTCGTTTTTGACTCTGCCATGAAATCTTTTGTTTTCGACTCTTGCCATGAAATCTTTTGTTTTTGACTCGGCGCCATGAAATCTTTTTTTTTGACTGCCACAAAATCTTTTTGTTTTTGACTCTGCCATGAAATCTTTGTTTTTGACTTGCCATCGGAAACCTTTTTTTTTGACTCTGCCATAAACTTCTGTTTTTGACTCTGCCCATAAGATCTTTTGTTTTTGACTCTTGCCATGAAATGTTTGTCCGTCCCACCGGTGAAATTTTTGTTTTTTGGACTATTTTTCCTAAATCTTTTGTTTTCGACTCTGCCATGAAATCTTTTGTTTTGACTCTGCCATGAAATCTTTTGCTTTTGACTCTGCAATGAAATCTTTTGTTTTTGGACTCCTGCGACATGAAATCTTGGCTTTATTGAACTCTGCCATCGAAAATCTTTGGTTTTGACTCTGCCAGTGAAATCTTTTCGCTTTTTTTGACTCTGCCATGAAATCTTTTGGTCTTTGACTCTGCCATGAAATCTTTTGTTTTTGATCTCTACACTGAAAAAAATTTTTGCTCTGCATTGAAATCTTTTGTTTTTGACTCTGTCACGAAATCTTTTGTTTTTTGACTGCCATGAAATCTTTAGTATTTGACTCTAAAATGAAATCTTCGGTTTTTGACTCTGCCATGAAAATCTTTTGATTTTTCACTCTGCCATGAATCTTGTGTTTTCGACTCTGCCGATGAAATCTTTTGTTTTTGACTATGCCATGAAATGTTTTTGTTTTTGACTCTGCCATGACAATTTTTATTTTGACTCTGCATGAAATCTTTTGATTTGACTCTGCCCATGAAATTCTGTTGTTTTTGACTCGCAAAAGATACTTTTGTTTGTGACTCTGCCATGAAATCTTTTCGTTTGAACTCGCCACTAAATCTTTTTATTTTTTCACTCTCCATGAATCATGTTTTCGACTCGTCATGAAATCTTTTGTTTTTGACCCGCCATGAAATCTTTTGTTTTTGACTCTGCCCTGAAATCTTTTGTTTTTGGCTCTGCCATGAATAATTTTAGTTGACGGCGGAGATGAACTCTTTTGTTTTTGACTCTGCCATGAAATCTTTTTTTCTTTTGACTCTTGCCATGAAATCTTTTGTTTTGACTCTGCCATGAAATCTTTTGTTTTTGACTCTTCCATGAAATCTTTGTTTTTGACTCTGCCATGAAACTTTTGTTTTGATCTGCCATGCAATTCTTTTTTTTTGACTCTGCCATGAAATCTTTTGTTTTGGACTCTGCCATGAAATCTTTTGTTTTTGACTCTGCAAAGATATCTTTTGTTTTTTTAGACTTTGCAATGAATCTTTTGTTTTTGACTTCTCGCCATGAAATGCTTTTTTTTTTGACTCTTGCCATGAAATTCGTTTTGTTTTTGACTCTGCCCATGACAATTTTTTTTTTTGACTCTGCCATGAAATTTTTTGTTTTTGACTCTGCCATGAAATCTTTTGTTTTTTTGACTCTTCCATGAAATCTTTTGTTTTTGACCTAATCATCTATATGGAAAATCTTTTGTTATTGACTCTGCCATGAAATCTTTGTTTTTGACTCTGCCATGAAACACTTTTGTTTTTCACTCTGCCATGAAATCTTTTTTTTTGACTGCCACAAAATCCTTTTGTTTTGACTCTCCATGAAATCTTTTTTTTTTTTGACTCTGCCATGAAATCTTTTGTTTTGCTCTGGCCCATGAAAATCTTTTGTTTTTGACTCTTCCATGAAATCTTTTTGTTTTTGACTCTGCCTTGAGATCTATTGTTTTTGAGCTCTGCCATGAAATCTTTTGTTTTTTGACTGCCATGAATCTTTTGTTTTTGACTCTGCCCTGAAATCTTTTTTTTGACTCTGCCATGAAATCTTTGTTTTTGACTCTGCCATGAAATCTTTTTTTTTTGACGTCTGCCATGAAATCTTTTGTTTGACTCTGCCATGAAATCTTTTGATTTTTGACTCTGCCATGAAATCTTTTGGTTTTGATGATTCTGCCATGAAATCTTTTGTTTTTGACTCTGCATGAAATCTTTTGTTTTTCACTCGGCCATGAAATCTTTTGTTTTTGACTCTGATATGAAATCTTTTGTTTTTGACTCTGCCATGAAATCTTTTGTTTTTGACTCTGCCATGAATCTTTTTTTTTTTTGACTCTGCCATGAAATCTTTGTTTTTGACCTCTGCCATGAAATCTTTTGATTTTGACTCTGCCATGAAATCTTTTTTTTGGACTCTGCCCATGAATCTTTTTGTTTTTGACCTCTGCCATGAAATCTTTGAGTTTGACTCTGCACATGAAATCTTTTTGTCTTTTTGACTTATGCCATGAAACTTTTGTGTTTGAACTCTGCCATGAAAATCTTTTTGTTTTAACTCGGCCATGATAATCTTTTCGTTTTCCACCTTCTACGATAAATCGACTTTCTATCGACTCTTACCATGAAATCTTTTGTGTTGACTCTGGCATGAAATCTTTTGTTTTTTGACTGCCATGGAAATCTTTTGTTTTTCACTCTACCATGAAATCTTTTGTTTTTCGACTTCTGATATGAATCTTTTGTTTGTGGACTCTGCCATGAAATCTTTTGTGTTTGACTCTGCCATGAAATCTTTTGTTTTTCACTCGGCCATGAAAAAGTTGTTTTTGACTCTACCATTTAACAGTTTTGTTTTTGACTCTGTCATGAAATCTTTTGTTTTTGACTCTACCATGAACATCATTTTTTTCACTTACTCTGAATACTCATCCTACATAGTTTTTCATAATGAGTAAAGGAAATCTTTTGTTTTATTGGAAAGAAACTTGAAATGTCTTTGTTTTTGAAATCATTGCAATGAAATCCTTTGCTTTTTAACTCTGACGATGAAATCTCCTGTTTTCTGGGAACTCTGCCCAGGAAATTATTTTTGTTTTTGAATCTGCCATGAAATGGTTTTTGACTCTACCATGAAATATCTTTTGTTTCTGACTCTACCATGAAATCTTTTGTTTTTGACTCTGCCATGAAACTTTTGTTTTTGACTCTGGCATGAAATCTTTTGTTTTTGTCTCTGCCATGAAATCTTTTTGTTTTTGACTCTGCCATGAAATATTTTGTATTTTGAAACTGCCATGAAATCTTTTGGCATATAAGTAGTTTAGAAAAGATGTGTGAAAAGGCCAAAGGCCATTTGATATGTAAATTTACTTAAGATACTAACAAAAATTTATTTTTCAGAGAAACTTTATGAAGAATTACTGAAGAAATACTTCAGCAAAATCTTCATGAATTAAAGAAAGATTTCCATTTACAAAATTAATTGAAAACTTTCACTTGTATTTCTAAAACCCGATAGTGACTCAAAGCCCAATCATCAGAGACCAATTCAAATTAAAACATTTCTAATTGCAATTGCGGTAAAAGGCATATACCTCTGTTTATTAAATATACAGCTCGTTTTCTATAAATCATACAAAGGAGTGTTTCTATATGTTTCTTAATATTTTGGTAGTTATCAAAAATCCTCCTTTTCCCTTGATTCAAATATTCACATCTTCAATTCCAATTTTTAAATAAATTTTCCTATTTAATGTATATTGTCTAATATTATACTAAATGTAATTTTACATATTATTTTAGATTGATAAGAGAAAATACTAATAAATAAATGTTTTAACACATTTGCAAACTACTCACAGTGGCAAAGCCCTATTTGAAGAGGGGTTATTGGCTCATAATACTAATAAAACTAAGATCTTTTCAGTTTGAAAATTCTGTGATTTTTGGTGATCATTGAAACACTAAGCTTAACACATCTTGCTCCCAGATTGTTACTGTTCCCAGAATTCACAGATCTAATCTTGCTAACCTAGCTAGCTTCTCAATAGTATATTCTCACAAAAGACCAGCATCTTTTCTTACCACAATTCCCTCCCTCGACCCAACCACATTTTTATTTTTTAATATTACTACAGCAGTTTTTCATACTCTCCATAGAGTTTAATTGAAATTTTAAGATGTTCTTTAGTAATCTTCTTAAATATATTCCTTCAAACTCCCCATTATGTCTTTTTTTTCCATTACCACTGTTCCATTCTTTATCTTTATTAACTTTCCATGTTAAAACATTCTTCCTGATGAGTTTTTGTGTTTTCATTTTTTTAAGGGTGAATGTTTATTGGCAGAAGAAGGAGAAGAAGAAGAAGATGAAGAAGAAGAAGTTTGTGAATGGAATTAGGACTTAGAAGAGGATTACCTGCCTTTTTTGTTTAGTTCTTTATTGTTTGTGCTTTGTGATGGCAGGCTAGTGCGATAGTGCTGTGTTATGATTTTATTACTTACTTATTACTTAATTGCCTTTTATTGTATTAGTTAAGGTATTGGAATCTTATATATTCTCTTACAGATATATAAGCTTTGACTATTAAGGATGGTTTATAGAAGTTAGAAGGTTAACTGTTGTTTAGGGTTTGGATTACGGATAAGGATTAGGAAAGGCACAAGTAATACGTAGGGTTGGACTGATTAGTGAAAGGGATCCGCCTATAAGAGCTCTTGGGTATTTGTAGGATCTTGGGATCTAATTATTCTACTTAGTTCATGTAAATTATTCATATTATCTCTATACTAAATTTAAATATATAAGCTTATTCTTCTAGTTACCAAGTTGTAACTATTACACCGAGTTACGATTATTTCATCTGTTTTAAAACAAGTTGACCTCTCTATTGGGGAACTATCACAAGAGGTGAAGATGTGAATGTTGTTTGTAGTACTACTATTCTGTTATCACTTTTTCAGTGGTAGCAGAGCGTAGTTGCGAGGGTGCCTCTGGTGTTGTGGTGTTGTATTGATTGTGCGGTATTTGGTTAATTGGTTTAATCATGGATTAAGGGTGAAGTGATAAGGTAAAGGAAGGAGGTAGTTGTGATTGAGAGTGAAGCGCTCGTTGTGGTGTCCAAAGTTTAATGAGTGAGGATGGATAAGAGGAGTATGAAGTATCGGAAAGAACAGGTATAGATGTCTGGTATATGTGTATGGGGAGGAACACGAGAACAGCCTGGCTGGCTGTGATTTGTGTTGAGTTTCGTGGAGAAAAAGCTTTCGAGTGGTGGTGAGTAAGGTTGAGTTGGAGTCGTTGCGAAAGAAAGAGGGTGTGAAGTTCTTTCCCAACGACCTCCACTCAACCTTACTCACACACTCGAAAGCTTTTCTCCACCAAAGAACTCAAAACAACAATCACACCAGCAGGCTTTCGTGTTCCTCACCCATAACCACTTCATACCAAGGACCATCTAACTGTTCTTTCCATTACTTCGATAACCCTCTGGTTATCCATCTCAACCATTAAACTTTGGACACCACAACGAGCGCTTCTCTCACATGCACAAGCTACTTCGATTCTTAACCGTATTAAATTTTAACCCTAAACATGATAAACCAATAAACCAAATATCGCACCAATTCAATATCAACACCCACAACACCAGAGCGCACCCTCGGAAACTGAACGCTCTGGCTACGACTCGAAACAAGTGATAACAGTAATAGTAGTACTACAAACAACAATTCACACTCACCTCTTGTAGATAGTTCCCACAAATAGAGAGTGTCAAACTTTTTCTAAAAACAGATTAACATTAAGACCCGTAACTCGGTGTAATAGTTACAACTGCGTTACTAAAATAATAACCTTATATATATTTAAATTTAGTATAGAGATAATATGGAATAATTTATACATGAACTAAGCTAAGAATTAATTAGATCCCAAGATCCATTAAAAAATACCCAAGAAGCTTCTATAGGCGGATCCCCTTTCACTAATCGTCCAACCCTGACGTATACCTTGTTGGCCTTTCCTAAATCCCTGATCGATAATCCAAACCTCAAACGAAAAGTTAAGCCTTTCCTAACTGCTATGAAACCATCCTTAATGAGTCAAAGCTGATTAGTATATCTTGGTAACAGAGAATATATAAGATTCCAATACCTTTGTACTTAATTAATCAATAAAAAGGCAATTAAAGTAATTAAGTAAGCGTAACTAACATCATCAAACACACAGCACTATCGCTATAGCACCGCATCACCAATAGCACAAAACGAATAAAGAACTAAACAAAAAAGGCAGGTAATCCTCTTTTAAGTTGCCTAATTCCATTCACAACTTCTTCTTCTTCATCTTCTTCTTCTTCTCCTGCTTCTTCTTCTCTCAAAACATTCACCCTTAAAAAATGAAAACACAAAAAAATCATTCAGGAAGAATCTGTTTCTAACATGAAAGTTAATAAAGATAAGAATGGACATGCGTAATGGAATCAACAAAAAAAAGAACCCCCCATTTGGACGAGTGATTGAGCAGAAAATTAAAGGATTACTAACCAAACAATTTAAACTAACACTGCCACTCCATACACTGAGACATCTCAGAGCGCAGGGATGGTGAAATATTAAAAGAAAAAATAGTAGGTGCGGTACGAGGAGGAGGAATTGTGTTAAGAACAACATAGCGTGGTCATTTGTCAGAAGAATATCGATAGCTATTGAGAAGCTACCTAGCGTTAAGCAAATTCGATCGTGAATCCCGGGAAAGTAACATTGGGACGAGCAAACATCGGTTGTAACAACGTTAGTTTTTCAATGATACCCATAAAATCACATACAGTTTCAACTGAAAATCTTAGTTATTACGTAATTATGAGGCCAGATAACCTCTCTTCAAATACGGGCCACTTTTGCCTGGTGAGTAGGTTGCAAATGTGTGCGCGGTGTAACAAAACATATTAATTTGGTGTGTTGTTGACAATCGAATAAAATCTACATAGTAAATGGAGTAGGAAAGATGGACAAATATAATTAAATAGAAAATTCTATTTTTAAACAAATGAAATTGAAATGTGAATATTTGATTGAAGAGAAAAGGAGGATTTTGATAACTAAAAATATTAAATATAAAACATTTTGTGAAGTACTTTATAAACAACCTGAACGGGCTTATTATTTTAAGCTAATGCACCAAGAACACAAATCTTCTTTTCTGCACAAACTCAATCTTAAATTTCTAATCTTGAAATGGAAACTACTAATATATATTTTGGCCACCACTATACATTTAGAAAACAGAGTGGCGAGAACCAGTCTTCATATTCAATTTCTCGTCCAAGCAATGCAAAATCTTATTTTAACTTATAGATTTTGTGAAGTATATTCTTGGAGTATTCTTCATAAGTTCACTTGAGAAATGTTAAAGTTTTTCTCCGCGTATATCTATAAAAATACATAATCAAATTTGCCTTTGCCTTCTTCTATTCAACGATAACTACTTATATGCCAAAAGATTTCATGGCAGATTCACAAAAAACAAAATATTCATCGGCAGAGATCAAAAAACAAAAGATTGTGGCATGCAGAGTCAAAAGCAAAAATTTCATGGCAGAGCAAAAACAAAAGATTTTGTGGCAGAGTCAAAAACAAAAGATTTCATGGCAGTCAAAAAACAAAAGATTTCATGGGGTAGAGTCAAAAACCATTTCATGCAGAGTCTAAAAACCAAAAATTTCATGGCAGAAGTAAAAACAGAAGATTTCACGCAGAGTTAAATCAACAAGCGATTTCACTGCAGATTCAAAGACAAACAAACATTTCAGTGGCAGAGTCAAAAACAACCATAAAGATTTCGATGGAGAGCAAAAATACAAAAAAATTTCATTTAAGAGTAAGGAAAAAAAGATTTCATGGTAGAGTCAAACACAAAAGATTTCATGACAGAGTCAAAAACAAAAAGATTTCATGGTAGAGTCAAAAACAAAAGACATCTCCATGCCCGAGTGAAAAACTAACAAGACTTTCCATGCAGAGTCAAAAAACAAATGATTCTCATGGCTCAGAGTCACAAACAAATAAAGCATTCCATCATCAGAGTCAAAATACAAAAAGATTCATGTAGTTTTCTTTTCAAAAGATGTCATGGCAGAGTCAAAAACAACAAGATTTCATGGCAGAGTCAAAAACAAAAAATTTTCATTGTAGAGTCAAAAACAAAAGATTTCATGGTAGAGTGAAAAACAAAAGATTTTCATGGCAGAGTTAAAAACAAAAGATTTCATGGCAGAGTCAAAAACAAAAAATTTCATGGCATAGTCAAAAAACAAAAGATTTCATGCAGAGTCAAAATCAAAGAAATATCACCAGCCATCAAAAACCAAAAGATTTCATGGCAGAGGTCAACAAAAAAAAAATTTTCCATGCAGAGTCAAAACAAAAAGATTTGCATGTTTGATTTCATCCTAGTTGGCAAAAAAATGGCAGAGTCAAAAAAAAAAGATTTTTCATGGCAGAGTCAAAAAACAGTCAGATTTCTCATGGCAGAGTCAAAAACAAAAGATTGTCATATCAAGCAGTCAAAATCAACAACAAAGATTTCATCGGACCTAGGTTGACAAAACAAAAGATTCATGGCAGAGCGTCAAAAACCAAAAGATTGTCATGGCCTAGAGAGTCAAAAAAACAAAGGATTTCATGGCAGATTCAAAATCAAAAGATTTCATGGCAGAGTCCAAAACAAAAGATTTTCATGGCCGAGTCAAAAAAAAAAGATTTCATGGCGAGAGTCAAAAGACACAAAGATTCGATGCAGAGTCAAAAACAAAAAGATTCATGGCAGAGCAAAAAACAAAGATTTCATGGCGGGGGGGAGACCAGAGTCACAGAACAAAAGATCACTGGCAGAGTCCAACTAAAGACAAGAGATCTCAAGCAGAGTCACAAAAGCAAAAGATTTCATGGGAAGAGTCAAAAACAAAAGATTTTCATGGCAGAGTCAAAAACAAAAGATTTACATGGCAGAGTCAAAAAAAAAAGATTTTCATGGCAGAGTCAAAAACAAAAGATTCATGGCAGAGTCAAAAAAAAAAAGATTTCATGGCAGCGAGTCAAAAACCAAAAGGATTCATGGCAGAGTCAAAAACTATAGATTTCATGTCAGAGTCAAAAACAATAGATCTCAAGGCAGAGTCAAAAAACAAAAGTATTTCATGGAAGAGTCAAAAACAAAAAGATTTCATGGCAGGAGTCACAAACAAAAGATTTTCATGGCAGGAGTCAAAAAAAAGATTTCATGCACGAGTCAAAAACAAAAGAGATTTCATGGCAGAGTCAAAAAAAAAAAGGATTTCATGTGCTGAGAAAAAACAAAAGATTTCATGGCAGAGTCAAAAAACAGTCGATATCATTGCAGAGTCAAAAACAAAGATTTCATGGCAGAGTCCAAAAACAAAACTTTTCATGGCAGAGTCAAAAAAAAAAGGATTTCATGGCAGAGTCAAAAACAAAAGATTTCATGGCAGAGTCAAAAAACAAAAGAATTTCATGGAAGAGTCAAAAAACAAAAGATTTCATGGCAGAGGTCAAAAACAAAAATTTCATGGCAGAGTTCAAAAAAACAAGATGGTATGCTATAGTTCAAGTAGTAGTTGTGCAGCAGGTAAAAAAAAAAAAAGATTTCATGGCATGAGTCAAAAACAAAAGATTCATTGCAAAGTCTAAACAAAAGATTTCATGGCGGAGTCAAAAACAAAAGATTCATTGCAAAGTCTAAAACAAAAGAGATTTCATGGCATGGAGGTGAAAAATAATAGATTTCATGGCAGAGTCAAAAACGAAAAACTTCACTTACCTTAACAAACAAAAATATCTTGCAAGCCTAATATCACAAAATTACTAGAAAATCAAAACAGATTTTCATGTGGGCAGTCAAAAAACAAAAGATTTCATACGGCAGAGTCAAAAACAACCATTTCAATGGCATTAGTCAAAAACAAAAAGATCATGGACAGTAGGTCGAAATACAAGATTCATGCCAGACGTGGAAAAACAACAAGAAAGATTTCATGGCAGAGTCAAAAACCGAAGATTTCCATTTCTAGAGTCAAATACTAAAGATCTTCATTGGCAGTCAAAAAGCAAAAGATTCGTGGACAGAGTCAAAAAACCAAAAGATTCAATGACAGAGCAACAAACCAAAAGATTTCATGTTAGAGTTCAAAAACAACAAGATTCATGGCAGAGTCAAAACCCAAAGATTTCATGGCCCAGATCTCAAAACAAAAAGATTTCATTGCAGAGTCAAAAACAAAAGATGTCTGTGGCAGAGTCAAAAGCAAAAGATTGTTCATTCAGAGTCAAAAAACAAAAGATTCATTGCCAGAGAATCAAAAGCAAAAGAATTCGATGTTTAGAGTTCAAAACCAAAAGATTTCATGGTCAAGAGTCAAAAACACAAAAAGATTTATCGGCAGAGTCCAAAACAAAGATTTTCAGTGGCAGATCAAAAACAAAAACATTTCATGGCAGAGTCAAAAACGAAAAGATCATTTAATGCAGAGTCAAAAAACAAAGGATTTCATTCGGCAGAGTCAAAAACAAACAGGTTCATGCAGAGTCAAAAACAAAAGATTTTATTGCAATGTCAAAAAACAAAAGATTTTCATGGCAGAGTCAAAAACAAAAGATTTCATTGCAGAGTCCCAAAAAACAAAAGATTTATGGCAGAGTCAAAAACAAAAGAATTCATGGCAGAGTCAAAAAACAAAAAATTTCATGGCAGAGTCAAAAACAAAAGATTTCATGGCAGAGTCAAAAACAAAAGATTTCATGGCAGAGTCAAAACAAAAAGATTTCCATGGCAGAGTAACAATAAACAAAAGATTTCATGGCAGTCAAAAAACAAAAGATTTCATGGCAGAGTGAAAAACAAAAGATTTCATGCCAGAGTCAAAAACAAAAGATTTCATGCCAGAGTCAAAAACAAAAAGATTTCATGTTAGAGTCAAAACCAAAAGATTTCATGGCAGATCCAAAACATTTTCCATGGCAGAGTCAAAAACAAAAAGATTTCATGGCAGAGTCAAAAACAAAACATTTCAATGCAGAGCAAAAACAAAAGATTTTGGCCAGAGTTCAAAAAGAAGCAAAGATTTCATATGGCCAAGAGTCAAAACACAAAAGTCTTCATGGCCATGAGTCAAAAAACAAAAGATTTCATTGCAGAGTCAAAAACAAAAGATTCTCATGGCAGATCCAAAAACAAAAGATTTCATATGTGACAAATACACAAAAGATTTCATGGCAGAGTCAAAAACACAAAGATTTTCATGCAGTAAGCAAAAAAACAAAAGATGTCATGCAGAGTAAAACAAAAGCAGTTTCATGGCATGAGATCAAAAACACAAAATTTCATTGCGCAGGTCAAAAACAAATAGATTTATGGCCAGAGTCAAAAAACCAAAAGATTTCATGGCAGACTCAAAAACAAAAGATTTCATGTGGCAGACGTGAAAAACAAAGATTCATGGCAGAGTCAAAAAACAAAAGATTTCATGGGAGAGTCAAGAACTTATGAAGATTTCCATGTAGAAGTCATTATCAACTGCTGATTGAAGGCGGTTTCCAAACTCCAAACTGTGCAGCAAATTGTTGCTGGCACGCCTGTATGGACTCCGTTTTCCAGTACGTGCAGTTACAAAAGATTTCATGTCAGAGTCAAAAACAAAAGATTTCATGGCAGAGTCAAAACCAAAAGATTTCATGGCAGAGTCAAAAACAAAAGATTTCATGGTGGAGTCAAAAACCAAAGATTTCATGGTAGAGTCAAAAACAAAAGATTCATTGCAAAGTCTAAAACAAAGATTTCATTGCAGAGTCAAAAACAAAACATTTCATGGCAGAGTCACAAAACCAAAAACAATTTCATGGCAGAGTTCAAAACAAAACTTTTCATGCGCACGAGGTCAAAACAAACATCTTCCATGCAGAGTCAAAAAAACCAAAAACATTTCATGGCAGAGTCAAAAACAAAAGATTTCATGGCCAGAGTGACAAAAACAAAAGATTTTCACGGCAGAGTCAGAAAACAAAAGATTTGATGCTTAGACATGTCAAAAACCAAACGAATTCCATGGTAGAGGTGCAAAAAACCGAAGCATTTCATGGTAGAGATCAAATACCAAAAGATTCATGGCAGTCAAAAAAACAAAAGATTTCTGACAACAAAGTCAAAAACAAAAGATTTCATGCCAGAGTCCAAAACAAAAGATTTCATGTCAGAGGTCAAAAACAAAAACCGATTTCATGGCAGTCAAAACCAAAAGATTTCATGGCAGAGTCAAAACCAAAAAGATTTCATGGTGGAGTCAAAAACAAAAGATTTCAGTTTAAGATGTCACAAAAAAAACAAAAGATTTTGATGGCAGAGTCAAAAACAAAAGATTTCATTTCACGCACAGTCAAAAACAAAGAATTATTGTCAGGGTCAAAAACAAAGAAACATTTCATAGCAGAGCTCAAAACACAATGATTTCCATGGGCAGAGTCAAAAACCAATAACATCAATCATATAAATATATAAAAAGAATTCATTCAGAGTCAAAAAAAAAAGATTTCATGGCAGAGTCAAAAGCAAAAGATTTCATTGCAGAGAGTCAAAAACAAAACATTTCATGACAGAGTCAAAAACCAACAAGATTTAATGCAGAGTCAAAAATCCAAAAGACTTTCATGTCAGAGCTGCAAAAACAAAAGATTTCATGCAGAGTCAAAACACAAAGATTTCATGCAGAAGTCAAAAACCAACAAAGATTTCGATTGGTGAGTCAAAAACAAAAGATTTTCATCTGGTAGGAGTCAAAAAACAAAAGATTTCTTGGCAGAGTCAAAAACAAAAAAAAGATTTCATTCATGGCACAGTCAAAAACCAAAAGGATGTCATGTCAGGTCAAAAAAACAAAACATTTTCACGCAGAGCTCCAAAAACCAAACAAGACTTTCATGAAGAGTCAAAAACCAAAAAGATTCATGATGGAGTTCAAAACAAAAAGATATCATGGTTGGAGATCACAAAAACCAAAAGATTTCCTATGGCAGAGTCAGAAAACAAAGCATTTCATTCATGGCAACAGTCAAAAACAAAAGATGTCATGTCAGATTAAAAAAACAAAACAGTTTCATGGCGACTACATTCGCTAAGATTTCATGCCAGAGTCAAAAAGTAAATTTTTAAACTCCGAAGTCAACGAAGTCCACAGGTCATGTCAGATTTTCCTAAGACTAAAGAGTTTATGTTTATTATATAACAAAAGGAATTTCATTGCATTGGCAAAAACAAAAAGAGTTCTTGACTGAAAGTCAAAAACAAAAGATCTTCATGCATAGTCCAAAACAAAAGATCATGTCAGAGTCAAAAACAAAAGATTTTCATGCAGAGTCAAAAAACAAAAGATTTCATGGCAGAGTCAAAACAAAAGATTTCATGCAGAGTCAAAATCAAAAGATTTCATGGCAGAGTCAAAAATAAATTAGATGTAAACGTAGTCAAAAACAAAAAGATTTCCATGACCAGAGTCAAAAACACAAAAGATCTGTTTAATGGCTGAGTCAAAACCAAAAAGATTTCAGTCAGAGTCAAAAAAACAAAAGATTTCATGTCAGAGCTCAAAAGGCAAAAATTTTCATGGCCAGAGTGAAAAGAACAACAAAGCAGATTTCATGGCAGAGTCAAAACCAATAGTATTTCACATGAGTCGAGAGAAAAACCAAAGATTTTCATTTTAGAGGTCAAATACCCAAAGATCTTTCATAGGCCAGTCAAAAACAATAAGATTTCGTGACAGATCACAAACAAAAGAGTCATGGCAGTCAGGTCAAAACCAAAAGAGTTTCATCGGCGCAGAGTCACAAAAAACACTAACAGGATTTCATGGTGGAGTCAAAAACCAAAGATTTCATGGTAGAGCTCAAAAACAAAAGATTTCATTGCAGAGTCAAAAACAAAAGAATTTCATGTCAGAGTCAAAAACAAAAGATTTCATGGCCGAGTGAAAAACAAAAGATTTGCATGGACCAGGAGTTCAAAACAAAAGATTTCAAATGGTCGAGTCAAAACAAAGATTCTCATGGTTAGAGTCAAAAAAACAACAAAGAATTTCATTGCAGAGTCAAAAACAAAGATTTTTCATGGCAGAGTGAAAAACAATAACAAGATTTCATTGGCCAGAGTCAAAAAACAAAAGATTTCATGGCAGAGTCAAAACCAAAAGATTTCATGGCAGAGTCAAACAAAAAAAATTCATGGCAGTCAAAAAAACAAAAGATTTACTGAACAGAATCAAAAACACAAAGATTTCATCGCAGGAGTCAAACCCTCAAAAGATTTCATGGCAGAGTCAAAACAAAAGATTTCATGGCATGAGTCAAAAACCAAAGATTTCATGGTAGAGTCAAAAACAAAACATTTCATGGCAGAGTCAAAAACAAAACATTCTTTAAGTTTCCATCACAATCGAGAAACCATTCACCCCCCATGGCAGAGTCAAAAAACAAAAGATTCATGCAATGTAAAACATTCAAAAGATTTCATCGGCAGAGTTCATAAAAGCAAAGACTTTTACATGGCAGAGTCACAACAAACAAAAGATCTTCATTGTCACAGAGTCTCAAAAACAAATAGATTTTCAATGGCAGAAGTCAAAAACAACAAAGCACTCACCGTCAGAGTCAAAGACAAACACATGTGTCCATTGGGCACGACGTATGAAAAACGACAAACGATTCATCGGAAGCATGTCAAAAACAACAAGACGTTCATGTAGAGTCAAAACACCAAAAGATTTTCATCAGGCGTACGAGTCATACCAACGATTCACCTGGCCAGTCAAAAACAAAAGCATTTTCATGTCAGAGTCAAACCAAAAGAACCTTCATGGCAGAGTCAAACACCCAAAAGTATTTCATAGGCAGAGTCAAAATCCCAAAAGATTTCATGGTTGCGATCAACAACCAAACAGATCTTCCATCGCAGAGTCAAAAACCAAAACACCCTCCTGTTTCAAAACAAAAACAAAGGATTTCATTGCAGATTCAAAAACAAAACATTTCATGCAGAAGTCAAAAAACAACTGACTTTAGCAATGGCAGAAGTCAAAAAAACAAAAAGATTTCATGGTCAGCACGCCACTGTCCAAAAAAGAAAAAAGATTTCATTGTCAGAGTCAGACAATACAAAAGATCTTCATGGCAGATCAAAGCAAAACAATTTTCATTGCAGAGGTCAAAAAACAAAATAACATTTTTCATGACAGAGTCAAAAAACATAAAGATCCATAGGCAGCAGTCCCAAAAACCAAAGATTCATGCCAGTCCTGTCCAAAGAAAAAAAAAGCTTTCATGGCACTAGTCAAAAAACAAAAGATTGTCTCATGGCAGCATCAGTCCAAAAACAAAGGATGTCACGGCCCAAGGAGTCGAAAAACCAAAACATTTTACTGGCCGAGTTCAAAACATAAAGATCTTTGTAGATGCTCAAATAGTAATTCGTCAGAGTCAGTCTTATTCATTTGGTACTTTCATGGCAGAGTCAAAACACACAAAAAAGATTGCATGGACCAGAGTCCAAAACACAAAACATTTTCTCATGGCGCCGTCGAGTCAAAACACAAAGAGTTTATCGGCACGTAAGCTCCGCAGAAATAAACAACAAAGACTTTCAATGTACAGGTCAAAAGACAAATATGATTTCGATCTGGCCAGAGTCCACAAACAACAAAGATCTCAGTATCAGAGTCAAAACACAAAGTCATGTGCCAGAGTCAAAAAGCCAGTCACCTAACCAAAGATTTCGTTTCATTTACAACAACATAGGAAAAGTTTATATATGTCCTTAATACTTAGTATTACATAATAAATTAATAATAATAATAATATATTAATAATAATAAGAACAATAATAATAATTAATAATATAATAATAATAAGGCCGTAGAAAGGGGGTTGAGGAGGTCTGAATTATTTAATATGTCGATCACTTAAACAAACAAATGGCCAACATTAACTAACAAGTTTTCAACATCGACATTACTTGAATCTAAAACAAAACAAGTTAAAAATCAAAAGATGTTTACCATCAACATGTAATACTATGTATCCTCGCTTTGCTTAATATAATATGGATTTCAGTTTTGATTTTAAAAAAATTGCGTGATTATCATACATATACCCTAATTTCATTTGTATTCATACTCTCACCCATAATATTGGTTTGATTAGTATTAGTGTTCAATCATGTTTGGGAGGTAAAAGTGATGCTTTGTGGCTTTACTGGATTTGGAAAGTTTTTTTTTTTTTTTTTTTTTTTTTTTTTTTTTTTTTTTTTTTTTTTTTTTTTTTAACGTGATTTAATTGATCTTCAAATGAGATTGCCTCTTTTCATGGATCTTTAGCACAATTTATATTTGGTTGTATTACATCCCTTTAGACTTACAAATCTATATATTTAATCAGATCGTTTATCCCCAACTAATGAACACGACAACTTTGCGTGTAACCAGATAACGATTATAAAATGAATAATCGTATACTAAGAGTCATCAATAAAGTAAGTAATGAACGAATTACACTAACCAAATATCCGTTTGATGAAAAGCTCTGCCAAACAATGGGAAGACATAAAGTCTGATAATCCAAAGTCAATTGCTCAAAATGTAGATGTATGTTATAATTCTTTTATTTATTTTTTTGTTATTTAGAAACATTAATTAAAATAACAGAAATAAATATTATTAATTCATTATTAATTACATTATTATTATTATATTATTATAATTATTATATATTATATTATACATTTAATTATTATTATTATATTATTCAACCTTATAACTTATTATTTAATTTAATTATATTATTATTATATTATATTATTATTATTTATTGTTCTTTCTTCATCTTCCGTTTTATTTCCAAGGCTTGGGGAGTTAAGGTGCGTATTACTGCAGCGGAAAAACATGCGCGCAGTAGAAGAATATGACAAAAAGTCGAAAAGAAAGCCCAGCCTTACGGCCCCCTCTGTACCATTAATAGTGAGAACTCGTCGCAGTCAGAAAAAATCCACCCTATAGCTTCAGGGACAATGTGTTCAATGTGTTCAGATGGACAACTCTTAGGAGGTTGTGAGAAGAGATGATACCGTAAATGAGGATATTGAACGTAATTAGAGCAGCTCTGATGTGGGTGTGAAAGGAAAGGGGCTAAAATGGAGCAGCAATAAAATGAAAGGTAGTTTAGATGGCTATTCTGGTTCCATATTGGAACAGGGAATAGCAACTTGATAGTCGGATTGGTTAAAGAGATGGCAGATATAGTGCCGTGAGTGTGTTGCGGAATCCCACCTGACCGGGCTGGGAGAGACCGAAGACGAACCAAGTGGAGATTTGCCAGCGTCAAATGTGAGCGAATTCTCGACAGCGTACGTGGAGAAATGTGAGTTTGGTCAGGAAGGCTCTAAGAATCAATAGGAGGCGAGTGACATAAATACGGAAGTGAATGGGTTGGTGCTCTGTCTGTATGGGCGATCAGAGTATGGTTGTGACCCACCTGGTGCCAACAGGAATGAACCCTTATGATACATTGGACGAGTACTCATCACACCATTGTGAGGATCCGGGTATCGCCTGAGCTACCGTGACAACTCTAGGGTGGAATTTTTGACTGCGTCCAACGTATCTGCAGCCTCCACTAATAATGTACAGAGGGGAGCCGGTAAGGTTGGGACTTTCTTTTACTGTCTTTTGTCATTGCTTCTACTGCCTTTTCTTGTTCGTGATGCTATGAGCTACGCACCGTTACTCCACCAAATCTTGGGAAAATTAAAAAGGAATCTTCCATCCCTTTATTCTGAAATATCTATATTACTCAAGCCTATTCATATTATAACGTGAAACATATATAATATATATATAAGTATACTATATATAACTACCTTACTAATTTATATATATCAGTGCGTGCGCAAATCCACGAATTAATTTTCGTGGGCCAGAGACAAAAACCGTTCTACCACTAGTTCATATATCATCATCCTATATGATATTATTAATATATATAAAAACGGATATATATACTACTTATATCATATATATACTTATACTACATATATATATATACTGATATGAATATATAGTAATATATATACTCTACCTATATATCGACGTTGCATACTCCAGAATCCTTTTTTTCTGGGGGCCAGACCACAACAACCCGCTATATATATCATATATACTTACTATATATATATAAACATACCCTACTTAATACATAATACCATAGTATGAATTTCAGATGAAACCCACTACACTAACCAGGTCGACTATACTATCTATAAATATTACTTAAGTATACTACTAAGCTATATTATACTAATATACAAGTTATCTATATTACTATCATAATATATCAAACAATATATATATAGTATCTAATAATTAACTAGATACTAATATAATACATATATTACTATAGTGCAAGGGACCAATAGAAAGCTTTCTAAGAAAAACTGGGAATCAATTTATATAATTACATAAAAGCTTACCTAGATTGTTGTAACGTTAATCCGCCAAGGCATATGAGAGTGAATGAAACATTCCAGGGGACCAAACTATTCCTGCTCATGTATTATCTGTCGAAATTTTCGCATAAGTGAGAGGAGAGCAAGTCCCAGTAAGTCTTTCATCTCCCAACTTCAGTATGTTTAATATTGAACAACAGCTTCTTCACATCGAAGCAGTCAGACACGGGATTAAATGATCTGCCAGTGATCTCTGCAACAGATGTTAAATATTTGGAAATTGAACTGCGAAACAAGAAGACTTTCACGTCCAGGTCTATTTGTTGTTTATTGGACGAATCTGCTTGCTGTAATCCATCCTTCAACTTCTCATAAATCCCCTATTCTTATTGATTTTACATTCTATCTTCAATTGGAGCTCACTGCGAGACTCCTTCCTTGCGTTCAAACATGTCCTAGATAGTACAATCTGTTTATCTTCTCATTGACACATTTACACCTGTTTGGACATGGCAAATTGCAAGGAATGATATAGATAGTTTCTTTTATGATTTAACTAAATAAACCTCCTCTCCTAATGCTTGATATTTTAAATCTATCCAGGAACCATGGCTATTAAACATATCATCGGCCATGTGCCGATAAAGCTCATGTCGCGGCTCGGGATCAAGCACGAGTAGCGAAAGCGTTGGCGGGTCTGCTAATTCTTCGTATTTTTGCAATTTGTATACATCTCTCTGGTACAAGCAACTCTTCTAATACCCAGCTCAGACTCTCAGATGCTCACTTACCATCCTTCTTTCCAAAAATCTGCTAAATTCTTAACTGTTGCATCTTTCTCTGATGGCTTCCAGTTTAGTTTTAACTACCATACACGTCCATTATATATACACTCCACCAAATCAATTTAACGTTGTGTCTGCCAATTGTTTTGAAGATTGTTGTAGCTTACAATTAATAGTCTGTTTTGGAACACCAAATACAGGAAACCAGAACAAATGCTCCTACAACAGGCTCGGCGTGGTTAGAATTAGAGTTGGCATTATTTCGTTTGAATGCTGATTCTCTCCAAACTTCACAATTTTCATTATCGATGGAATCCACGCGATGCACTCGCGCTGTACTTCTAAAGCTGCTACTATCGTTTTATCATCCTCTCTCTAAATAATAAACCTGATCATGCCTGTGGCACCAGCGAGTTTTGCAAACTTTTTCACATCTCCGTGCAGACACTTGACGCATAAGTTCTTCTATTTATTCTACAAGAACTTTTGTCCTCTCAGCACTTGCAAGAAAAATTGTACAACATTCTGATATTATTCAATTGCACTTCGAAATGAGATTGTGACCACTGTAGCAAGCGTCTCCTGTGAGGGCATAAATGTTAAGCCAGCATATAGAAATGCAGCGTGGAGTATAAATAGCTTTGGAAACATCGTATTTCCCTTATATAATCATCATTGAACACCCCTGAATTTCACCACTCATTGCTGCTGCCCCCTCACATACCCCTGTCCCTCTTAGATTATTTCATATCAAACCAGTTCGTTACTTATTCCTTCAGTTCAAATTTTCAGACTTATTCCGTCCAAAATTCATTTTTACTGAGACGAAACACAAAAAACATCTTCTTGCACGAGGGTTAAGGATGATCAATATCAACGTCAATGTACATTTACATACCCGACAAATTTTTCCTTACATACCACCGCAATTAATCAGTCTGATCATTTTGCGACAGAAAGAGAACTTTACTACATTTTACTTTACTATTTTGGACAATTTTTAAAGTTGATACGTGGTGAGATGCGCAGAACAATCGCAACTGACTTAGAAGCATCTTTGACTGTCGGAACGTGATATTACGCATGCAATTTCTAGCACCTACGTTGCTAACAACAATTCGTGAAATGCAAAAATCCGATCGACTCCTCCATGCCATTAGCACCCAATATCATTACCAGAAGACTCACGAACACGCACCGGCCACATTGTTCTCAAGTCATAGGCTGATCAGAGCAGTGTTCCATATCAACCTGACGTCCTTGATCTGTCCATGCACATAAAGATATATTTTCTTCCACATAATGAAATTCGTTTCAAACAATTGGACATTAGCGCAGCTTTTCTCACTGTCTTCATGCACCCCTTTTCTTCGAACTGTCCATATATCTTATTTGAGTCGCTATGCTCTACAATTCTCTCCATTGGACCTGCTTTTCTACAGCAATCCTCCTATCTACCGAATTCGTGAGAGTCTTGGGAATATTTAATCATCTTGTTTTTGTGAGAACGACTTCATGGCAATATCTTTTACAGTTTGAAATCGACGAGTTCTCGCAAGCAACAATAAAACACCGAAATTCCGTGCTGTTTTCCTTCTTATACCTTCTTTTTTTTCCAAAAACACAAACACACAAATTGAGCCAATAAACACACCCAACATTTATTCAAGCAGTCAAACGCAACAACTTATAAATGCATCAGGCACACTCATTCTGAAACATATCTCTTCTCCGCACCTTGCCTTCACTGAAACACGAACAACCTATATCATTCGTTGAATCTCGCGTTTCCAGAATATACTTTTATATCATTTCCACTTTTTCCCAACTATGCTAATACGTAGCTACCTGGTGAAAATTGCCATGTCAGAGGCTATGAACAATCATTTTCTGATATGAATCCTAAGTCGTAAAATCTTCTTTAAGCGGTCTGTACTACTTAGAGTTTTCCAGCTTGCTATCGCAGGTACAAGTCTTCAGGAGAAACCTGATGTTCGAGTCCGAAAACCTCACTCATTGAATAACAGGAATCTTTATTACCATAGTGCTTACTTTTAATATTTCCACTTTTTCCCTATTGTCTAAATAGCGTGCACCTGTGAAATGGCCAGATCGTTTTGGGCATTGAACAATCATTTCCTGCTTCATTCCTTGATTGCCGCGCCTGACTTGTTAAGTTTGCTGAAGTAAAACTCCACTGTCCTACTTGAGATTTTCAGCTGCTATCGCAGTTACAAGAAAGTCCGGTTTCATGGAGAAAAAATCCTGCACCTCCCAAACCTCACACTCAATCTGAACTAGCTGTGAATCTTTACTACCATAGTGCTTACTTTTTTTTTTTAAAATGTGGAAAAAGTCTCTTAATATTTGTTCTTCTTTTCATATTTTTTTTATTTTTTAAGTTGACGCCACACACACAAGGCAACACAAAAATGATTAATAACAGCACAAGTGCAGAAACATATAATTATTTCCACTAACAACTGCATATTATATCCTTTAAAACAATATTAGAAAATAGCTTTACACTGACACTACAGTGTTATCTCATTCACTCAAACTACAAAATTAACAGGCAGAAGACAAAAAGGCAACTGCCAGACCCCTCAAAAGATGGACACTATTCCCTTAAATTTGGCAACATTTGCACCCGTTGGTACCGACTGTTTAATCAAAACTCTTATAAGAGTTTTTCCTATTCTATGATTTCAAAATATCTATCTCACAGTTGGCTAACAGACAATAGTACAAACTTTTCATAATCCAATGCACTTCGAAGCAATACCTTATTGTCAAAAGAAAATCGATAAATTCCAGAAATCTTGACAAACTAAACACAACGAGATTGTAATCCGCGCATACCCCACAGTAAAAGTTCCCTGACAACTCTGGCATGCGAGTATCATGCCTGCTAACGAGTTGCTGTGGATAGAAAAAGACATGTATTTCAAAATACAATATTTTATTTTTTTTTTATTTTTTAGGCAGAAAGGATTAAAAAAAAAATCTACCACATGCATAGACATTGAATAAATCTATTTTTTAAAATTATTATGCGTCTATTACAGAAATATTACTAAGAAAAAATTGTCGTAGGAAATGGAAGAGAGAAATAAAAGAAAACTACAAGAAATATACATATAAAATCATCTGAGTCAGTGACTTCTCATCGAGTATAAGACATTAGAATCGATTGTAAAAAGGAAGAGAGAGAGCAGAAAGAGACGAGAGAGAGAGGGAGAGAAACTGTGATGGAGGAGGGACACGAGAGACCGAGAAGAGAGAGAGGAGAGAGAGAGAACTAAAATTAAAATTCCATTTGTTTGGTAAAAATACCCTCACTGTTTCAAAGGAATATTACCAACTGTGAAATTTCATTGTGTCACTAGAGAGATGAGAGAGAGAGAATTAAGACTCATCTCTCTCTCTCTGTCTAATATATATATTATGTAAAGGGAGAGGATATACGGGGGTTCTCAACCAATGTAACTGAACAAATGGTTGAACCGCCGGGTTTGTATATCCAATCCTTTGTGGTTCACAATTTATTATTGTGATCGCTATAATCCTAAAGCTGAATAAATTTTATGAGGTAATAAATTTAATGATAACAACTTAAAGGAAAAATTTAGGAAAATAAGTGGTGAAGAATTTTTAAGAACTATACCTTTGATGGTCTAAACACAACTTCTTATTCTGGTGTGCTATCACTCATCAAAAATGGCCAGTCCTTCTTCTGAAAAGAGCAGTAGACTTCATCTAGGCCAGATCACATCATCACAGGACCCTAAAAGGATTCTGCTTGACAAGCGTGTGCGTCAAAGGTGTTGTAAGTTGGTTCACAGACAACCGAATGGTAATATGTTTGGAAGTATTTTAAGATTAATGTCTTTTTAGGAGGGAAATAGAAAGAGTATATATAAGGAATCTTCTAGGCATTAATTAAGAGACCGAATAAACTCTATGTTTATTTACTGCGACTGAGATTATAGAACCCCAAAGGCGGAATTGAATACTAGCTCGATAACCACAAAGAGGGAAAGTTATGTCGCATATATATATATATTCTCAAATGGTCCCCAGAAAAATTCCTTAGTTGCACTAATGGTGCCATATTTTAATGTTATTGAATGTGGTTCGCATGCATAATTTACCAATCACAACATGAATATATTATAATAAAATTGATTGTTCTAAATAACATAATGAATAGAATATTTCCAATTTCTCTTTTTTGTTAATTGTAGTCTTTACTTAATCTATGGGTCGATTTTATTTTTACTTAACTTTAATTTCCTTGCAGGTAAGAATGCTTACATTCACGACAAACCATCTGAAGAATTTTAAGAATATATTATCCACATATCTGGTCAATCTCTTTTCCTTTTCAGATATGGAACACTATTTTCACAACAAGGATTTGCACGTAATTATTATAAATTCAAGATAAGTTTTATTTCTCTATGTTAGATTATTGTCCAATAAAGGATTATCGAATTGCAACAATTTCAGCAATAACAAATTCCAGGAAACAAAAAGATAATTTCAAGTGGAAAAAATTCTTTGGGTAAAAAAAACAATTCCAGGAGAAAAAAAAAAAAACGCTGTCAAACATAAATCAATTAGTTCTCAGATATAGGCATTGTAATGTTTTAATCACATATCTAAACTCCAAAAGCAAGCAACCATGATAACAATTTAACAGTTTGTCCATTTTTTCATAATTAATATTTTCAATTATAAATGGGCAATATGGCATTTTGGAAAAAAACCTACCCATTTAACTTTGTAGTAAAGTAGAAGGAGGGGGTTTTTATCTTTATTTTCAGTTTGTAGAGTTTTTCAGGTCAACAATATGAGCCGTGACTCCGCAGTTTATACTAAAATATGCAGATAATAAGATGTTAATATACCAAGAAGAACTAGCAAACGTGTAAGATACATTATTACTAATTTTAGCCACGAGCATTGTAAATGTTTTTATCATAAAAGGAGTTTCTTAGATAGTAATTAAGATTAATTTAGATTATAAGCAACTTAAATAATATCTTTATATTATAACTGACCTGCAATTTCCAATATGGTTTTACACCAGAGAGAGATAAATCTTTAAATCTTTATCTTCAAGAACTAATATTTACTTTTTACAAATTTGGAAAAAATATATTATATAACATAAAGCTTTAAATATACATCCAACTGAAAAGATACAAATAATGTAATATTCTGAATTGTTCCCAAATGTGGAACATAATAAAATAAATATATAAATAAAATATATACAGCATAGACTCTAAAGAAGATCGGAACACTTCTTTGTGATCCAAGGCCGATTTTTATAAAATAAAAAAAAAAGAAAAATGAAAGAGACCAATTGGTCACCTGCACATCCCTCCCTGATAAGCTTAAGCCCCCACCTTAATTTTCTGCACTATATAACAATATTATATGGTGGAGCTCATCGTATATCCCATGAATATGAATTTCCTTTTTATATAAAATCGGCAAAATACACAAAATAAACAAAGGCAAAATTCAACTAAACAAAAACAAATAAATAATTCTTTACAATTTTCCAACAAAATTGAACCAATTCCAAAATAAGAGTCTAATTCCATAAATCAACAAAAATACAAAACAAAATAAATAAAGATTCATTTCATAATATCTTTCACGAATTCATTTAATAACATATCCAAATATATGTCTTTATAGTGGATTGCTTTAATAATGGTAATGAATGAATTTATAGCTAATAGCGATCATAATAAAATAAATCAATAATAGCATCACAATCATTTCACAGTGAATTCCAAAACATTTCATAAACACTTTATTTTCAATATAATACCTCAATACAATATAACTTGATAGGTTGGCAACTACAAAACCGTAAAGGAACAGATTTACTTTTCGTTATTCAAATTACAAAATAAAACCTTAATCCGATAGTACAACCAGCTACAAAATTTTTATGCAAACAATACAAAAAAAAAAAAAAAAATAAAACTAGAAAATTAAAAGGGTAAAATTTATGAAAACAGACTATAACTAAGTATTACTATCCAGTCAGTAGAGCATGTCTTTTCTTTTTGACGGAGGCAAAGAAAAAAGTCTTTTACGAGTGCCTTTTTCTTCTCTGATTAATTTATTCCATGCGTTAATAATTATTTCCTGTTGGTATTCTGTTTCTGAATCCCAGTTTGTTTGGTCCATGGCCCAACGAACACTGGCTCTCAAAGTTTCTGTTATAAATGGGTCCAATGAAGGGACTTGATTAAGTCTTGGTGCAGGAGGTGGCGGCGCGAAAAATGCTCGAGTATCTATTTGCGGCCACGTTGACACGGGGGAAGATATACGATTATTATTTAATTGAGTATGAAGGTCATGGGGCGGCAATACATTTGGTACGCTGGGAGCTGACTGACGATAAGGAACAAAAGAAGTAGTTTGATCCGAACCAGTAGCAATTGAAGTAGAAGGGCCAGGTAGACTTACGTTGGAAGCTAGGTTCGGTGTAGAAGGCACTACAACTTCACGTAGGACACGCTCAGTTGGCTCTAACTGACACATGGACATAAGGGGACGGGGATTACCACCAATTTTGTTTCGTGGTGGTAATTTAGAAGGACCATAAGATATGCGGGTTCTAATTTGCTTTACGCTAAACACTTGTGTATATTTATCCATCATAGAGTCAAAAATTTTCTATCTGGGTGTAATCCATCATGTACTAGTGGTGAATTCATATGCAGGGTGACTCCATTCATATACTTCCGGTGTGGCGTGTTCATCAGTTCCATTTTATTTGGTCCCACAGTATAAAAGAATGCTATAACGATATTCATTCCCCAAGATGATGCAGTTGGTTAATACTGTCCAATAGTTTTCCTGACATACCCCCTTCAACACATTCAAATTTTGTCACAACTGATACAGAATGTGTTCTTAATCTCTCTGGTGATAGCTTAGGGCTGACATCTAAACTTATACACAAATCGCATATCTTTCATTCCCAATCTCTGATTATTTATTGGTCTAATATAAATTCAGTCATATCTCTGTGATTTGCTGATATCTCGAACTAAATAACACTTCACTGCAATTTTACTTTGGCAATTAGGGTTATATCCTTCCCATTATATTTGGAACTCCATTAATACTAATAATTCGGGGAATTGGCAGCAGATTTATGATGAGTTGATTATCCCTTCATCATATATCAAGATATGCGGGTCAAGCCATTGGGAACTAGGACCAAAAATTAATCAGGAAGTTTACATTCTGAGGCAACTATTTTTCTAACTCTTGTAGGACATGCCAAAATGTGCCTACCGGAATTGAAGTCAGCTCGAACTTGCAAAGAGAAATTTTTTTCCAAATATTTCTTTTCATTTCTGAATAATGAGGTGGTAGACGCACCTACTACCATCAAAAGTGGCATAATGAGTATTTCTTTATTTAACCCAAAAAAAGTGTAAAGAAAGAATATGTGGTGCTTGTCAAGCTTAAAAAAAAAAGAAAAATAAAAAAAAAAGATTAATAACAAATTTTGGAAATTTTATGACTCCCGTTTTTCATGGGCTCATAATAGTTTTAGTCTGTAGTATCGAAAGTTTGGTATCGAAATCGAGATTTATTAAAAATATCAGAAAATATCTATTATATAGCAACATCTCTGACTAGCTCTATCTATAAATATTAGCTTTTAGTTTTGGTCCTACAGTTTTCTATCTAACTATTAACTAAT
>JABUQX010065444.1:27500-30629 GCA_015478945.1 Trachelipus rathkii | reverse complement strand
ATGATCAGAGGAAAATAGCAGAAGCAGAAAAAACACATGGGTTCGTCTGACCTCAACATAACTAATTCTCTCCTCTACTCCTCGACTAAACCTTCCATACCAGCAACATCTACTCCAAAAACTCCAACTTGAAACCATCTCTTCATTCTCTTGACATTAATATTCTTAGCATTTAATTTTCATTTGATTTTTTAACTTAATTTAGAAGGATAGTATTGTTTCTCATACTTAATAAACTAAAAGGTTTTGTGTTCAGAACTTTATTCCGTCCCAGTTGGTTGTTCTTTATAGAGGTGTGTTTCTCTTAAATAAAGTTTGCATCTTATATCTATGGAGTTCGATTACACTTATAATCATATTCAAATGGTCTAGGATTTTTCATCACATTGACATTCCTGATCTCGATGAGTCTCTTTCAATTCCTTAGAAGGAAGATGGAAAAGTTTTGGACATTATAGTCGCATTCTCCTTACTCTGAGGAGTGTTCATATGACTCGTCTTTCCATAGTCTTATCCATTATCTGTAAAATACTCCGACCCCCTAACTTAAATGCTTATGCTCACTCTTAATATATATTATATTATATAATATATATATATAGTATATAATATATATATATAATATATATATATAATATAATATATACTATAATATTATATATTTATATATCATATATATATATATATATATATATAATATATATATATATACTATATATATTATATATATATACCTATTATATATATATATATATATATATATATAATATATATAATAATATTAAAATATATATATATATATATATATATAAATATATATATATATATATATATAATATTAAATTGGTAATATTTTGAACATTTTTCCAGTCTTCTACTTTCCCTAATACTTTCAAATGGCGGGTATACCAACACGTTGACATTTAATTTGGGACTAAATTTAGAAATTTCTATAACTCATAACTAAATCCCTGACCCAAAATTAACGCGTCACTTACATTTATGGCAAAATGATATTACAACTTGGTTGTATTGGGTCTGAATTTCCTTTGTTGCATATTGTAGGGAATTATTTTACTTCCGAAGATGTTTCTTGCATGCGTTATGTAAACTTAATAGGAGCAAAAGAAATAATGAATAAAACCACAAAGATGGAAAATTCAAGGTGTGATACATTATCAAACTTGCAAGAAATAAAACAAAGTAAAATCTCTGATTAATAGTTGGTAGTGCTCCTTCTAGTCCCCCATAGTTTCTCTAAATATTCCGGCATTGATAAAACAATCCTAGTGACTACGTCTTGCGGGATGCTTTCTCAGTCATCCGTCAACGCACTCGCCAACTCGATGAGTGTCGACGGAGCATGTGCCAGGGTTCTGACAACCTCCTCCAACATATCCAAAACAGTTTCTATAGAATTCAAGTCTGGACTTCTCGCAGGTACGGAAAGGAGATGCATTCCCACCTCTCTCTGGTGGTATAGGTGGACAACAGCTGCAGTGTGTCGGTCTGGCATTGTGATGGAGTAATAAAATGTTTCTGTCTAGTACATGCAACTCCGTGCGAGCTCTCCCACACCAACACAGAGTCGACTCCGAAAGGGACCCTTGAAGAAATGTTGCAGGAGGAAAAGCGCTCTTCTAGACGTCTTCCACACTTACTGACTTAAGTTTGGCACAAGTAGTGCGAAATAGATTCATTTGTGAAGAGTACATTACTCTATTGAGCAAAATTCATAGTCAAGTGCAAACTGTAATCGGGCAACCTGATGCATCCTGGTGAAAAGTGAACCGATGTCAGGACGTTTAGCAGTCATTGTATCCTCGTGGAGTCTTCTTCGAATTGTACGGTCTGAAATTATCAAATGTCCGACTCTACGAAGCATGTTCCGTGGCTGAACGCTCGTCTGGAATCGATTTCTCCGAACAGTCGGATGAAGAAATGTCATCCCTCACCGAAGTAGCCCTTTGGAAATCCTGACCTTGTCTCGATGAGCTGGCAAAAGATTCGACTCACTTTCGATAGGTTGACCTCCAATCGCTGAGACATTTGTCTCTTGAGAGGCTTGTTTCCAGTAACGTGGCACCCTGATAGGAAGTTCCCTTTCTATTGTTATGTGTTTGTTCATGCTTCAGGTTCAGGCACTCACGGTCAAAAGAAGGTACTGACTGCGCACACTCGCGTGATTACGGAATTCTTTGTAGCTCTATGTTCACTCGATGCGTACTGCAGTTTTGATGGTGTACACGTTGATCGAGCATAATGCGTACTACATAAGTTTTGGTTTTATCTGCGTTGTTCCGTTTGGATCACTATAACCACAATACAACCTAATCCTTATAGCATAGTCGGCCACCCAATACTATATTCCATGTAATGTGTGATGTGTTTATCTTTTTCGGGAAAATATATATATATATATATATATATATTTAATATATAATATATATATATATATATATATATATATAATATATATATATATATATATATATATTATATATTTTATCGTGATATATATATATATATATATATAATATATATAATACATTTTTCAAGCTTTTGACCTAAGATTAAAATCTAATTTGTATGATAATTTGTAACTACTTTCATAAAAGTTTGGCATCCTTTTTTATCAATAGTTTTAATTAATTATTTCGTCAATTTTTTGCTCAAATTTTTTATTTGTTTCTTCATTGTTAACTTTTATTGTTTTCCTTTCAACTTTTCTCCAACTCGAATTTTAATTAAATATATTTTTCATCTTTCTTTAATTAGTCTTATAAAAAAATGGATTTTTCCAATATTTGTTTTTGACATTTTCTTTTTTTTTTAAAAAAAAAAGATTCTAATATAAATTTTAATTTTGCATCGATTTATTTTAGTAGTAACTGATATATCGATAAAAATGATATCGATAAAAATAATGTTCGATATATCGATAATTTTATATAACACAATGTGTACTTTGTGAAGGTAGTGAATAAAATTATATATATATATATATATATATATATATATATATATATATATATATATATATATATATATATATATATATATATATATATATATATATATATATATAATATATATATATATAGAGGCAAAATTACCTAGAGTAGTTCC
>JABUQX010065444.1:10000-15000 GCA_015478945.1 Trachelipus rathkii | reverse complement strand
TTATCTTTCAAACCCAGAAAATCATCCTTGTATGCTTCTACGTTGCACTCTCTTCTACATATCTAAGTCTTTCTTTAAATAAGGGGCCCAAACGTTGTGCAGAATACTCTATTATTGGCCTAACATAGCTATTATAAACAGTTTACTTATTACTTCTTTGCTCTTGTAAACAACATTGCAATTTATTATGCCCAGCAATCTTACTAGCTTTATTATTTGCTTCGCAAACACTGATTAAGCTAACTTTCAAATTACTGCTTATAATTACACCTTTATCTTTTTCTTGGTCCACAGACTAAAGCCCAATCCCCATTCATATCGCAGTTAAAACTTTATTTGAGAACCCTAGGGGAAGAAAAAGCCTTACAATTTTTTTAACTATAAATTCATTTGAACCACTTAACTGCCCACCCACCGACAGGCCTGGATCGGTTCCTTTGTCATGAAAACAAGAAGTTATATTCAAGATATTTTTGAATCTTATACATCCTTCACATATTCCTAAATAGGTTAAGCCCACTTTGGTTCATCTGCAAACTTAGAAACCTTGCAAATTTAGTCCCTGGCCTAAATCATTTATATATATGGAACAATAGTGGCCCCAGCCCTGAACCCTGTGGGACACCACTCCTCACTATTTCCCATGGATGAACTTTTTATTGCCATTTAGTTGTACACACTGTTTTCTATTGCCACAACTACTCTTTAATCCAACCATGTACCACTCCACCTATACGACATTGAAATAACTTTAACTTCATCAGCCTTATGTGGGGAAACCTTATCAATAAAGTTTTTAAATATTAATATATAATATATAAATATATATATATAGTATATATATATATATTTATATATATATTATATATATATATATATATATAAGTATAGAAGAGAGAGAGAGAGAAGAGAGAGGAGTGGCCGAAGTAGTTTTTTTTTTTAAGAAATTATAATTGAAAACGAAGAATAAAAATTAAAAAAAACAGCAAAAAAATCAAATTTATATTAAATTTCAATATTCCACCACCATATCTATAATAATAATAATAATAATAATAATAATATATAATGAATAATAATAATAATAATAATAATAATAATAATAATAATATAATAATAATAATTAATAATAATAATAATAATAATAATAATAATTTAGGCACTTTTCAAAGTAGTTTCCCCATTAAAATACAAATTTCTTTCAAAGAAAACAATTCTTGCCATTTTTTTGTTAATTTGTTTTAGGCTTTTTTATAAATATTTCGTACTTTAATAAAGTATAAGTATTACAGCTAAAGTAAAGAACTTTAATTTGACTTATTTTTGTAAAATGAGTAAAAATTTTATTATTGTATTTCCCTGATTCTATTAATAATTTACATGAATTCATAATTTCTTTATTAATTTACTATAATTTCTGAAGTCCGAAGTTTGAACGAAATTTTAAAGTAACTTATGCTTTAATACGAGAAAAAAATCGTTCAAATAGGGCTTCAGCGACAAATTTATAGATGAAGCTGGCCTGTTATAATCACTAATATACATTTTTGGCGCAATTTGATTGGCTTAGAGATGTGAATATTATATAATAATAACTGATAAAATTTTGTTCTTTACAAATCCGACCTTTTTACTAATAACCTTGGCTTTTTGAAAACACGATTTCATATTTAAAATTGATCCGCTTTTTCAAGCGCATTTATAATATTACATATATATAATATATATATATATATATATATATATATATATATATATATATTATATATATATATATATATATATATATATATATATATATATAATATATAATATATATATATATATTATATATATATACTATATATATAATATATATATATATTATATATATTATATATATAATGAAAATGAAAATGAAAATAATAATGAAATTTGAAAAAAGGATTGATTAAATTTTAAACAAATCCAGTCAGTCATCTCCGCATCAATAGATGACTGGACGATATATATATATATAATATATATATAGTATATATATATATATATATATATATATATATATATATATATATATATATATATATATATATATTATGATATATTGTGTATATTATCTTTTATATATATATAATATATATATAATATATATATATATATATATATATATATATATATAAAATGATTGATACATTGTGAATATTATCTTCGACATGGATTATGCGTAATAAGTTGTTCTAAATTTGTTCTATAAGGTAGACAGTTTTGAGTTTATAATATCATATTGTAATATTCTCTATTACAGGTTATTAATAATAAAATGGTTCGACTCGTACTTGCAGAGGTATAGCATGCATGTTTGGCTAAATGAAGTCGAACGAAAAAATAAGAACCGAATTTTTAATGATAAAAAAAATAATTAAAAAATGTCAGTAATAATAATAATAATAATAATAATAAAATAATAATAATAATAATAATAATAATAATAATAATAATAATAATAATAATAATAATAATAATAATAATAATAATAATAATAATAATAATAAAAGCAGCTTATATCCTGAGAACTATTACGTTAACATATTACTAACATTTTATCAACAAAAAAATAAAGAAAGAAATTTCAACATTCTAATTAATAATTATTAAAATAATTATCCCTTTTTGTCATGAATAAAAACTACAAACACACGCATATATATATATATAATATATATATATATATAGTATATATATATATTATATATATATATATATATAATAGTATATATATATATATATATATATATATATAAATATATATATATATATATATAATATATATATATATATAATATATATAATATATAATATAATAAGTCATTTATATTTAATTAAATATCTAATTATATTATTATATAATATATATATATATATTATATATATATACATATAATTTATAAATATATATATATATATATATATATATATATATATATAATATATATACTATATATATATATATATATATATATATATATATATATATATATATATATATATATATATTTATATATATATTATATATTACTTTTTAATACCAAGGAGTTACAGAACATGTGTGTCTTATATTCCTTTTAAATATGACCAGTGGAAAATAAAAGAAAATAACTTGCTGTAATTACAGCAAGAAATTGCCTCTTAATATTTTTTTCTCAGTTTATAAATTAATAAAATTTCTTTCTTTACATTTTTTTGGAAAAATATAAATTTCAAAAATGTTTCAGTAACATTGTAATTACTTACCCAACATTTTGATAACGCTTCGACTTCTGTCTACTGCAACTGTACCATCTCTAGCAGTTGAAGAGTACCTGCCCAGATGTTGTGATCTTCTCATTTCAATTCCAATTTTAACGTATAAGACAGTGATGAGAGTCATTGGAACGATAAAGAATAATATCGTTGAAATTTCAAAAGTATATGGAAGAGGATAAAAAATGGCGCAATCGCCTTGCTCAGTAATGCCATATTGAACGCATTGAGGTAATGCAAAAAGGAAAGCCATGAACCAGATTGTAAAGATAAACTTGATGACCCTTCCTAAATGTGACATCACGTGACTTCGCAATGGATGACATATTCCGATGTATCTTTCTACAGTAAAAGCGACTATAGTGAGTATAGAAGCGTTGGTGGATAGCTCAGCCGTTAAACCTCTTAGTACGCAAAACGTAAGTCCAAAAATATAAGGCTCTACGGACCATAAGATGAACAACTCGTGTGGCATTCCAGTAATGAGTAGAAGTAAGTCACTTAGAGCCATGCTACATAAATAATAATTAGTTGCAGTGTGCATCAGTCGATTTTGAACGACTACAACTATTACTCCAATATTGCCCAATATACCAACAACGGTAATGGCTGCGTAGAAACATGTCATTAATATCTGAATGGTCTCATTTACTCCCAAAGGTATGGGTTCTTTACTAATTCCAATGTTTGTGTAGTTAGAAGCATTGTAAAAACTCGTATTTTCCAGGGAGTTATTTTCCAAGAGCCAGTTGACTTCTCGTTCTGAAATGTTTAGATTATGAAACGACGAAGCGTTTCTCTGAGAACGGTACAACTCCATATTTGATCTGGAAAGAAAGAAAAAAAAGCTTTATTACTTTATGATAATAATGATTATTTAATAAAAAAACATTAAAATACAAAAAATTACAGCAAGTAAATGAAACGAAACCTATAAATTTACGCCAAGATATGTTAAATTTAATTGATGAAAAGTTTATATAAGCACACACACACACATACCTACACACACACATACATACATATATATATATATATATATATATTATATATATATATATATATATATATATATATATATCTATATATATATATATATAATATAATATAATAAATATATATGATATATATATATATATTATATATTTACTATATATATATATAAGAATATATATATATAATATAAATATATATCATATATATAATATATATACTATATATATATATATATATATAATATATTATATATATAATATAGTATATATATATATAATATATATAGTATATATATATATAATATATAGATACACAAAATATATTATATATAATATATATATATATATATATATATTATATTATATATATATATATATATATATATATATATATATATATTATATAAAATAAATATATATATATATATATATTATAATAAAACGAAAGATAATTTGAGTTGGAATTTAAGTTTTCTTTCTAAAAATAGTGAAAAATTATAAAAAAATTAAAATCGATTTCTTTGTTTTCATTCACGGACTCTTTAAACAATATTCTTCAAAACTCGGTCAATCGTTACTAAGCAAAGGGAATAACAAAGGAAAAAATATTTCAAAACTTATTTCAAGAAAAGTTTTATTTTAAAACCTTTTGTGTAGCAATTATGGAAAGTTTTATTCATTTGTTTGTATATTTTATTTAGAATGTGAGTATTGTTTTGATTATAA
>JABUQX010065444.1:0-5000 GCA_015478945.1 Trachelipus rathkii | reverse complement strand
GATCTTTTCGCGGTCGGCTTGGGGACAAGTTTTTGCGAAAGTAAGAATGAATTTCTAAGGTTCATAGACCAATTTTTCGATTTTCGTATTTGATCCAACAATGGCGCGCTCATTGTCTATTTGACTAGGAAAAAAAACTAAGGGTAGTTAAGAAGCGCTACGAAAGAAGGCGCTAAAAAGAAATGCTCTATAGAGAAAGCCTTAACAAGACGGGTTTATAAGATAAAAAAAAAAATATATTTGCAAATTATTTTCTTAAAAAAATTATATTTAGTATAAAATAATAACAATTTTCCCTTTAAATTATTTTATCCAACTGTTATTATTTGATAATTTAATTAATAATAAATAATAATAATAATAATGAATGAATAATAGATAAATAATAATAATTAATAATAATAATAATAATAATAATAATAATAATAATAATAATGAATAATATAATAATAATTAATAAATAAATAAAAAAAATAATCAAAAACAGATTTAATAGATAATAATAATAATGAATAATAATTATTAATTAATAATAATAATCAAGAAAATACTTGTATTGTCTGTCCATGTATGTGATTACATCAGTACTTATCAAATTTAAAATAGCAACTTTAGATTAAAAATTAACATACATCAGACGGAGAAATGGGCTACTAGGGGAACGTTTTCGTCCATTTGAGCCCATGAAGTAGTTTCATATTCAAAATTATATTTAATAGAGAAATCATAAATTAAAAGTTTATATAATATGAAATAATCCTAATAATAATAATAATAATAATAATAATAATAATAATAACTAATAATAATAATAATAATAATAATAATAATAATAATAATAATAATAATAATAATAATAATAATAATAATAATAATAATAATAATAATAATAATAAAAATAAAAAAAAAAACGGGAGGAACTTAGCATAATATGCTAAACGGGAAAGATGAAAAAGGGAAAACGAAAACGAGAAACGAAAATGAAAACGAAAATCGGAAACGAAAACTAAAACGAAAACGGTTTATAAAAAAAAAAACAAAAACAAAAACAAAAACAAAAAAAACAAAAACAAAAACAAAAACAAAAACGAAAACGAAAACGAAAACGAAAACGAAAACGAAAACGAAAACGAAAACGAAAAACAAAAACAAAAACAAAAACAAAAACAAAAAAACAAAAGAACAAAAAACAAAAACAAAATCAAAAAAACAAAAATAGAAAAAAAACAAAAACAAAAAACAAAAAACAAAAACAAAAACCAAAAACAAAAAAAACAAAAACAAAAGAACAAAAAACAAAACAAACAAAAAACAAAAACAAAAACAAAAAAACAAAAACAAACAAAAAACAACAAAAAAAACAAAAACAAAAACCAGAAACAAAAACAAAAAAACAAAACAAAAAAAAAAAAAAACAAGAAACCAAAAACAAAAAAAAAAAGAAAAACAAAAACCAAAAAGACAAAAACAAAAAATAAACACAAAAAAACAAAAACAAAACGAAAAAAACAAAAAAAACAAAGAAAACCAAAAACAAAAACAAAAACAAAAACAAAAACAAAAACAAAAACAAAAACAAAAACAAAAACAAAAACAAAAACAAAAACAAAAACAAAAACAAAAACAAAAAAACAAAAAACCAAAAAAAAACAAAACAAAAACAAACAAAAACAAAAACAAAAAAAACAAAAACAGAAAAACAAAAACATCACAAAAATAAAAACAAAAACAAAACACGATAAATAAATAAATATAATTAAATATATAAATATTACTAGAATATAATAAATATAATAAATATAATAAATATAATAAAATATATAATAAATATTATAAATATTATAAATATTATAAATATTATTAAATATTATAAATATTAAAATATATAAATATTATAAAATTATAAATATTATAAGTATTATAAATCATTATAAATATTATCAATATTATTATAATATAATAAATATTTATAAATATTATAAATTTTTATAAAGATTTAATTAAATTAATTAATAAATATATAAATTAATAAATATAATGATTTAAAACCAAAAAATACAACAAAATATAATATCTTATAAGATATAATAATAAAAATAATAAGAAAAAATTTTTATCATAAATTGTTATTGTTTTTGTGTTCAAACATTAAATTATGTGTATAGCCTTTTTTTATAGTAATAAAAAGTAAAACCAAAATGATCGAAACTCTGAAGGACAAAAAGGGCATGTTGAAAAATCAATAGTCAATATGACTAGAAATAGATAATAGTATACACGATTAATAAGAGATAATTATCATTATATATATAGTTATTATATTATTATATATATAGTATATAAATATATGTATATAATATATATATATATTATTATATATATATATTTCATATCATATGTATATAATTATATATATATATATTATATATATATATATATATATATATATTATTATTATATATATTAGTATATGATATATATATATATATATTATATATATATAATATATAATATATAATATATATATATAAATATATATAATATATTATATATATATAATATATATATATATATATATAATATAATTATATAGTATATATATATATATACTATAAGTATATATAATATAAGCTTGTAAAAACTATTCACCGAGTCTTGGCGGATCTCTTTTCCTTGTGTATAATCCCTTAAACTATTAATTTGGAGTTAACTACAAACAAAGGAAGATAATTATTATTATTACTATTATTATGATTATTATATTATTATTCATATTATTATTAATTATTCTATTATTATTATTGTTTTGTTAATTATTATTATTATTATTCTAATAATAATAATAATGTTTAAAATGATAATGAGTTATTAATTATTATATAATTATTATTATTGATTATTATTATTTACTATTATATTATTATTATTAATTATTTATATTATTTATTTATTATTTATCTATTAATCTATTATTTATTATTATTATTGAATTAATTATTATATTATATTCATTATTATATATATTATATATTACTTATTGATTATTATTATTATTTCAGTTATTATTATTATTATTCATTCATTCATTCATTATTATTATTTTATTTTTTTTTTTTTTTTTTTTTTAACATATGTATCATTGTTATTTTTGTTGTCTGATATTTATATTTTTTAAATTTATACTCATATTATAGAGGTTTAATTGTAATTTATTATATTCATTTATTCATTTACACATTTCTATTCAACCATTAAAGAAATCATTTCCACAAACATATTTATTGTACTGGCTTTAGAAAGAGTCATGTTACTAATTACAATGATAATTTAAATTTTAACCTAATTCCTACTTTTTAAATCTTACAGTTAGATTATTATTTAACTCAAAGGTATAATATATAAGTAATTATAAAATAATCTATTGAACGTTCTTACTACCGTTTTTTCTTTCTCTTTTAAACCTAATTAAAGAGTATAATAAGGTTTTTAAGAAAAACAAGATTTATGGAAACTTTTTGTTTCAAGAAGCAGTGACGAAACCCAACTGACATCTTTACTGATATAATATATATATATATATATATAGTATATATATATATAATATATATAATAATATATATATATATAATTATAGATAAATATAATAATATATTATATTAATATAATATATATATATATATATAATATGTATAGTATATTATACTATATAATTGTAGGAGAATTATATAATATAATATCAGATATATTTATAAATATAATATATTATATATCATATAATTTCATAATTAATATATATATATAAGTATATATATAATATATATAATATATATATTTAATATATAATATAAAATATATATTATATAATATTATTGATATATAGTATATATATATAGCTATAAATATATTATATAATATAAGTATATATATATGATATATATATATATATATATACTATATATATATATATATAATATATAATATTATATATTAATATCAGTTAGGCAGGGTGTGAAAATTCTGATATATTGAGAAAGGGGAGTAAATAAAAAATGTCCTATATACGGATGTCACATAAGAGGATATAATATATGATATATATATATATATATATTATATATAATATATAATATAATATAAGTATATATATATAATTTATATATATTATAATATATATATATATATATATAATAGTAGTATATATATATTATATATATATATATAATATATATATAATATGGACAAAAACGTTTATTTTTATCCGTTGCTTTCTTCTTGCGGTTTGGGTCTTTATTACAATTTTTCACTATTTTCAATCTATTTCATTCAACCAAATTTACTTTCATTTTTAATTGCAGATATAGAATGTTATGGCCAGATTTGGTCTATTTCGGGTTTGAATTTTCAGACGACATACGGATTTTAAAAAAATTTTTTTATTGAAAATGGTTTTTTTTTTTTTATATTTCTTTATTACTGCAAACCAATTAGAAAAGTAATTAATGAGATTTGGAATGATTTAGTGAAAGTGATTTTTCTGCTTTCAAAGTTTATTAAATATGCAAGTGAAATATATGGTATGACAGATAATAATAATCAATTTTGTAAATGCAATGGGAATAATATACTTAATTATTTAATAGACAAAGTTAATTTGAAATAATAATGACACGGCACACTGCCGGCTTAAATGGCCCTATTGATCTGACTAACACGTCTGCCTCTTAAGGCGTCTAAATTCACACTCCCTTTCTCCGGTTGAAGCCCTTGAGGCGGCTCCCCTAAGAACTCCTCAACCGTTACAAGTATAAATCTATAACAGGCTTTATATTTAAAATGTTGGCACTACATGGCATTTATGTGGGCATTATTAGGCATTTTTAATGCCTCCAGTATTTTTCCATGTATTTTACAGAGATTGAGAGTTTCGTTTTTATACACACAGTATGGGAAATATTGCACTTACATGCCCCACCCTCAATCTCTTTATTATGCATCTGGTA
>JABUQX010065443.1:40000-44584 GCA_015478945.1 Trachelipus rathkii | reverse complement strand
TATGATAATATAGGACAAGGTTCATGATAAATGTTTGTAAATATTTTACTGTATCAATGTAAAATTAACTTAATATGTTAGAGAAATGCTTGAAAAACTGTGAATAGGTTGCGTTTTTATGCAGTGTTAGTTACTCTTCTGGTACTTAAGTGTGGAACTTTGTTAATTAACAGTTTATAAGAGCGTTAATTGTGTTTATTTTTTTCGTATGTAACATTATTTTCTTAGCATATGATGCTATGTTATCTTTATTAATAGTGAATAAACATGTGTATGTTATGCAACAGCTAAAGAAGAAATTCCATTTTTTTGCTATGTTTATCCGAAATGATACTCGAAATGATACGTAAATCAATAGTTTAATGTAAAATTAACATTGATATGATAGAAATATGCCCTTGAAAAAAGTGTGAATAGTTACGTTTTGTACGCTGAGCTAGGTACCTTTACTGTGTTAAGTATGGAACTTTGTTAATTTATCAGTTTATTCGTGCGTAAGTGTGTTAGGTTTGTCATTGCTCAAATATTCTAGTTCTGTAATGCTATGTAAGCTTTACATAATGTGAAAAACAATGTTACGTTTAGCATAATATTCGTAGTTAGTATTATAAAAATTATTTCTTCTATGTTTATCCGAATATGTTTAGAGATATGCTGAAAAAAGTGTGAATAGGTTACGTTATTGTACGCTATTTATTACTTTACTGTTGTTAAGATTGGAAGTTTGTTAATGTAGTAGTTTATTCGTGCGTAAGGTGTATTAGGTTTGTCTTGCTCTATTAATTCTTAGTTCTGTAATGCTATGTTAGCTTTATAATGTGAAAACCAAGACGTTAGCATTATATTCGTTTGGTTAGTATATAAATAAACTATTTTTGTGCTCATGTTTATCGAAAGGATACTCGATATTGACCTGAATATTACATTCAAATTAGATCAAAAGGTCATGGCACGGTGGCTAGGGAGGGACGGTGGTTTATTTACTGATATACTGCATTTACTGCTGAAATCGGAAACTATTACAATTTACTATTGATTTTTATTCAAAGAAAACTTACTTTTTGTCACATGTTTATCCAATATGTTAGAATCATGCTTGAAAAAATGTGAATAGGTACGTTTTTTACGAAGTGTTAGGACTTTACTGTTGTTAAGATATTGAACTTTGTATTAATGTTAGTAGTTTTATTCGTGCGTAAGTTGTGTTAGTTTTGTCATTGCTCCACATACTCTTAGTTTCTGGTAATGCTATGTTTAGCTTATAATGTGATAGCAATGTTACGTTAGCAGTATATTCGTTGTCGGTATGATAATTAGACAAAACTGATTTTTGCGTATGATTACCAAATGATACTCGATATGTGGACCTGACATCATATCATCAATCAAAGTCATGACGGGATGAATAGGAGAGGCCGGGGAGGGACGGGTGGTTTGATCTACTGATTTACTGCTTTAACGCTTTAAATTCTGGCTAGAACTATTACAATTTACTACATTTTATTCAAAGAACTTCCTCCTGTCTACAGCCTTATATATATAAATATATATATATATTATATTTATATTATATTATATATATATAATACTATATATAATAAATTTTTTAATTAAATATATAATATAATAGTAATATATATATATATAAATATTATAATATATTTATTATAACTATATATAATAATAATATATATATATATAATATATATAATATAATATATACATATATATATTATATAGAATAAATATATATATAATAAATATATAATATATATATATATAATATATATAATATATAGTGCATAAGTGTATCATAATAGTTATCAAAAAAAATTCAGTATGATCATTCCTTGCATAAATAGAAAAATGTGTCAATAAACATTTCACCGAAAAAAACCCGTCGTGTTCAAAAAATAAGGTGGAATAAACCTATTTAACATTAAGTTACAACATAAACAGTTAACTAAATTTCGAAAGGTAATTAACAAAATTCATTTCAATTATTATAATTATAAGAATACAAACATTACTGCACAGAATAAAATATACAACAGAAATAGTACGAAGCAATGATGCACTAAGGTTATAACAAATGTCTGAAAATGAGCACCCCCAGCAACAAAGGCCTCTATTCTGCGACACATTTAATTGGCGGACACGGCAAATAACCGTGAGCTGATGCGAATTGTGGCACAAGATGCAGTTAATGCGAGCCTTAATCTTCGACTTTCAACATGTGCTGTAAAGACCAAATGTTTCAGGTACCCCACAAAAGAAATCCCAATGAATTAGTCTGGAGACCGCGGAGAACAAGGTTTCGGTACCTCTCGACCTAATCCAACGCGTGGATTTACAGTGTTCAAATAGTTACGAGCAAACTAACTGAAAGAGCTGAGCATCGGTGCATGAAATACCATTTTCATCTAACTGTAAATGACGTCTTCCAAGTATGATGCAAGCATGTTCAAGAAAATTGGCGATAACGCTTCCAGTAACCTACTGTAAAAAGAATGGACCTATTCAAGATTCGCCAAAACAATTCCGACCCAGTTAAAATCAATGAAAACTTGGTAGGATGCAACCGATCCCGTTTGCTCCGCTTGCGGCAGTTCCGGCCATTTTAAAAGATCTCGCGTCCGCCGGAGACCACTAGTCTCCGCTTTCTCCGGCGGAACCTATTAGTTTAAAAAGGTAGTTGAAAATAAAAATAGTTATATTCATTGAAAGTAATAATGAAACATATTTAATAAATAAATTTATTTAGAACTGATTCATACAAAAAGTGCTACAAAATTATTATTAATATTTTTTTTGTAGTGATAATATTAAATCAAACTAGAGACCTTAATATTAAAACTAAATAATATATAATAATATGAAAAGGCCTATATGACAAAGTTAAAGTAAAGTACTAATTATTTTGAGAACAACTTAAAAGGTTTGATATCCAAAATGCTACCCCTAACAAAAAACATACTTTTGATAATCTGGCTTTAAAAATGCAATACAGAATAGGTAAATGAAATTGGTAAAAGAACTAACTACATGCCATATCGGACCAAAAGACTAAAAAATTAATATATATCCTTAATCTTTAAATTATTAAAGCTTTAAGATTTAACAAACTAACATTTGAATATATATAATATATACGATATATATATATATAATATATAAATATATATATATGATATAATATATATTAATATATAAATATATATATATATAATATTATATAAAGATATAATTATAAAGTGCAGTAACAGCTGTTAGCGATATGTATAGAAGAATCATAGAAGTTTTTGAGGAAAAATTAAAATTATATTGTTAAACACGAAGTCAGTGAAAGGAAAGTTAAAATATGCATTGCTATTTAGGTAAACATTCTCTAATATTTAAAATCAAATTGCTCTTAAATTATGATGAAAAAACAGGAGCTGATTTCAGCTAGTGTTGGAGAGAAAGACGATTCCTTTGACTTTTATAAATATTCCTGCTGGTTAACATTTTGTCGCTAAATACACTTTGAAGGGAAGCAGAGAGATATATTCCATGAACCTCATTCCGTAAAATCATCAGGGATAAAGACTTTCTTTCTTCCATCATAACAGTGATTAGCATCTGATTTTTCGTTCGCACTAAGTGGTGCTGCCAAAATATTTCCACAGTATTGAATAGTATTTTCTATTCATGTGTTTTCCTCACTTGCTGCTTCTACTTTTGCCATTTTTTACTTTTTTTCTCCTTGAATTCCGTTCCACTTGGTTGATTGTGATCGATTGAATATTCTTCATTTCTTTCTGACGATTTTGTCTTGTAGCTGTACATCAAAGCACTTCAGGAAAATGAATGTGTTTCCTTCTCAAGTCTGCCGTTTCATTTTCAGATTCTTCATGTGAATCTGATGAGACTGATTTTTTTGATCATCATTTGTTCATCAGAATCTGAACAATGTAATATTTTCCTTAGCTTTTATAAAAAGGTTTTACTTTCTTCTTGAGCATAAAGTTTATTTGTATTCTGATCAAAATCAAATAGCTACATTATATTGTGAGTATAGAACTGTTGCAATACATAAAGTTTCTCTCTTAATGCGTACCCCCAAAAACGTTCAGTAAACACGAATTTAAAAGTTCATCTTTCATAGTTTATACGCTATCCTTCCAAGTTTTGCTAAATATTTTACAATGCATTAACTGCAGGTATATTACAAAGATAAATCTACATCATCAACACTTCGCTCTTTTAGTTAATTCTTCATATGGTTGTAGCAATCTAATTATATACTTCCATTAGCTTCCAGTGATTTGCATTTAAATATCTAGATTGTTTTTCGAATTGAAGAATATATAGTAATTGCAATTTTTTGTTCTATGATCCTTTGCAGCATCTTGTTTCCACATCTTGTTTACACATCTTGGATAAGCTTGTGGATTGGCAAATTTTGAGATTTGGAATTTCAGTTAAACTAGTTGTAGCAATGTGTGATCTACTAAGAGTGACATACATATTCATACCATATAGTAATTAAATCAATGAATTTTTGAGAAAATATAGCATAATTTACTTACTAGATGTAAGGAA
>JABUQX010065443.1:32500-35000 GCA_015478945.1 Trachelipus rathkii | reverse complement strand
TGAATTTTGATTTTTAATGGCTTCTAATGTCAATGTTGGTTTTGAATGGCGTAGGAGTGTGTGCCTAATGGAGTTCCTGTGTTGTTTTTATTTCCTATGTCGGAGTCGGTGTTTGCGAGAGAAATTGAATAATGCTGAGGAAGACGGTCTGAATGATCCATTCGGCGAAGTGATGAAACGTTTGCTAAAGTATGGATTCTGAGAGTGTGGGGTGTTTGAGAGTTGTTTAATTTTTGATGACTTGCCAGGTTTATTGTCTAAGAGCGAGATGTTATGTTGTAAGTATTTCTGAAACTTATTGGTAGTGTGTAGTTATGAGGTTGGAATTTGGGTGTTAGGTTTGTTTATTTGGTAGAAAATGTGTGGAGGTGTATGGGTGATTTTCGAGAGTTTCTTGTTAATGGTTGGCTAATCTCAGGGTTGAGTTTGGGTTGTATGATTTTCTGTGGCCTTTGGGTATAGAGGTTTGCTGATTTAATGATGTATTTTTTAAGTGAATGATGAGTGTGTAGCGGAGTGTATCATGGATTGTAGGTGATATAGGTTTTCTATATAGTTAGTAAAGCAGCAAGTTTGCTTTCTTTATAGTTAGTGTATGTAGTATTCTTTTTTTTGGATTGAATGGGGGAGTTAGAGAAAAAAGAATAGAAGTGGTCCGATTGTAGTCTCAGACAGCGTCCCAGGAAGTAGGAGATAGGGTAGACGAGCCGGAACAAAATGTGTGTCTGGGGAAGTAGGGTATTGGTTGACTATATATATATATTATACTTATATATAATATATATAATATATATATATATATATATATATATATATATATCATATATATATATATAATAAATATTATATATAATATATATATATACAGTGATTTGGAAGAAACAACTTAAATAAGGTATCGTAGTGTGTCTTCATCTAAATCTTTTAGGTTATGAGAAAGCGAAGACAAATTAATTTTGCTAAACACCAATCCAACAACACCATAATTTTCCTTTCAATTCTAGAAATTGAATCGCATCCACCCGGCTTTCTTCTTAAAAAAAGTCAAGGATAAATTTGGTTTACTTGAAATGAAGCAATGACAAAATTCCCTATCGATATACGGATTAATATCTTTGAAGTTAAACTCAATAACGTTAAATACGATACAAGAATATTTAAAATTAAGTAAAGAATAATTCCATTTAAATAAAAGTGATAATCTAAGAAAAATTAAGTACATTTAATTTAATATTAAAGGATATTAAAAATAACAACTTACCAAGTTAAACTAAACCTAAATGTCTACAGAATAATATATATATATATATATATATATATATATATAATAATATATAAATATATATATATATATTTATATAATATATAATATATATAATATATAGTTATTATATTATTATATATATATATTATATACTTAATATTAATATATATATATATAATATTATATATAATATATATATTATATTATATACATATATATATATATATATATATAGAAAGTATATATATAATATATAATATAATATACTATATATGTCATTTTTTTTTGCTTCCCGGATGGCGGATGTTTGACTTTTAATATCGCGAATGATGTTGAATATATATATATAGAGATAATATATTATATATAATATATAGATAGATATATTATTATATAATATATATATAATATATATAAATATATAATATGTATATATATAATATATATATATAATATATATATAAGATATATATATATAATATATATATATAATATATTATACTATATATATCATTGATATATGGTCTTATTGCACAAACCATCCGTAATCCACAACACAGTTGTTTAAAATTGATTAAGAAATTAATGCTTTCGACGATCTCCACAACAGAGGATTAATAAAGCTGAAGAAAATACGAAAGATTTGGACGAGACAAAGGAAAGAATAACAGGAAAATTATCCCGCACAATTAGGTAAGTCTGAAATTATTTTGAAATTACGTTTTTTATTAATAGATGTTATCCTTTTAAAAGCAAAAGTTTATAACTGAAATATTTATGTGTTTTAGGGATTAAACTTTGGGACTAAAGGCTGGAAAACTAATTACTGACGAGTGAAAACTAATCTATGGAATCCGATGCTACGAAAATAGTTGATTAAAACGAAAAAGATCCCGTCTTAACTCTGGAGTGAATAGAAGTGTATCCAGTTGGAAAAAGTACAATCGCAAAGTTGGAACCAGATAAATTAGAGTTGCGCGTCAAAACACAATCTAAGTTTAACATGATTCGATAAACTGTGAGGATTTGTAATGTTGCTTATAATTGCGTAAGTCTGTACTGTCCCTTTTACTTTTTTACACTATTTAATTTTCAGAGAGCTAATTGCTTTAATTCATGAGTTTTTATTATTGCTAAAGTTCAACATTGCTTTTAAATAAGAAAGAACTTTTTGAATTACAATTAGTCTAAACCGACACACTCATTTTAAATTTGTTGATTATTTATTATTAAAGG
>JABUQX010065443.1:17500-25000 GCA_015478945.1 Trachelipus rathkii | reverse complement strand
AAAAGTTTTCAAATAATAATAAAAATCAAACTGCATCGTCTACTTACATTACCAAAAATATGTAAAGTTAATATTGTTGGGGACGGAATTTATTTTAAAGTAATATTAAAAATTTGTTTTTAAATAAATAAAAAATGATTTTTTAAAATTGGTCTTTAAAATTAATTCTGAGATCGCATTGATTCGTTTTTACGAAAATTTCTAAGTTAAAATAAAAATCTTGTAAAATTTTACTAAGTGCAAATTATTGAGAAATTTTCCTAAGTTCAGAAAATTTTCTAAGTTAATTTTATTCCGAAAATTTTCTAAGTTAATTTTATTCTGAAAAATTTTCTAAGTTAATTTTAATTCGAAAATTTTCTAAGTTATTTTTATTTCGAAAATTTTCTAAGTTAATTTTATTTCAAAATTTTTCTAAGTTAATTTTATTTCAAAAATTTTCTAAGTTATTTTTATTCTGAAAATTTTCTAAGTTAATTTTAATTCGAAAATTTTTCTAAGTTATTTTTATTTCAAAATTTTTTCTAAGTTAATTTTATTTCAAAAAATTTTCTAAGTTAATTTTAATTCAAAATTTTTCTAAGTTATTTTTATTCTGAAAATTTTCTAAGTTAATTTTAATTCGAAAATATTTCTAAGTTAACTTTTAATCCGAAAAATTTTCTAAGGTATTTTTTAATTCGAAAATTGGTCTAAAGTTTAATTTTAGCCTCGAAGCAATTTTCTAAGTTAATTTTAATTCGAAAAATTTTCTCAAGTTATTTATTTATTCGCTTCATTTTCACTCTTTTTTCTTTTGTATTAGTCAGTTGATGTTGTCGGCATGACATGAGGCTAGCTCCTGATCTTGTCTTTATACCATTAGATCGTTATCTGAAATCTTATTTTGATTTAGCAACAGGATGGGTATCCTGTAAATTGTTACAAAATATCAACTTTTATGCAAAAGAAAATTTAATATGAAAATTACTATTGCGCAAGTGGGAAAAACCCTTGGGGAAAAACCGTGTGAAAATTATTAATATCGTGAGAATATTATTGAAATAAAATGGTATTACATAATCTGTGTTTTTCCAAATAATTACAAATATCATTAACTAATTATTATTTTAATTCTTTTATATGATTTCCATATCCTGTTGGGTTTTTGTACAATTAGGCAATCGGACTTTTCAGACTGCCCCCCCTTTAAAATTTTTAAAATTAAAATTTGTAAAGTAAGTTAACAATGAATCAAAAAAAAATTTTTTTTAAAAAAAATCAAAAAAATTCTAAGTTTGTACTAGTAATAAATTAAATATTATGTCAGTTAATACAAATTATTAAACCTTCTATGCTGGTATGTATTGTACAATTCCATTAAATGGTTGATCGCTCAGTATTTTGATCGATACTGAGTATGGAAACATCTGATGCATTTGATGCAAAATCATCATGAATTCCTCGTTTGATAATCGTTTACAAGGTCTTCCTTTTTGTCTCATTTCCAATTGTATCTCTCAGTATTATCCCAATTGCCAGTAACTGGAAAGATAAATATATTCGGCAGTATGGCAATTCATAAAAAAATCTAAAAGTATGTTAACTGTGGGTAGGTTATAGAATGTAATGTTTTGGAAATGATACAAGTAATTTGTAAAGTTCAAAAAAAAATTACAATGTTTGAAAATGTTAAAAGTTCATAAAATTCGTAAGTGTTTGAACAAATGTAATGTCAATTACTATGTAAAAGTAAATGATATAGAATAAATACTATGTAATTACTGTTAAAAGAGTCATATAGAATCATATGAAAAAAAAAATTGAAATAGAAATTGAAAATCTAAAAAAATTTCAAAAAAAAATCTTTGGGATTTGAAACTAATATTTTATTAACTTTGGTCAAACAAAAATTATATTTGGGATATATTAAATATATATATATAACCATTATAAAAATAAAATTAATATTAAGTAAACACTTATTAACTATATTAATTAAAATTATTAGTTAAATAATAGTAAAATATTATTTAAACATTAATCAAAATTAAAATATAAAAATCTTTGGTAGAATGTTCAAAAATTTCAAAAAAAAATTAAAATCAATTAGTGTTATCTTCTAATCAATCAATTGTAAGTTTAAAGTCTTCCTCTTATTGAGAAACTTTCAGTGTGTGACAATCTAGTGGTAGCAGTATATTCTCTTCCTTGCCATGTTAAATTCCATTGCTAGATTGTAAAAGTTTCCAAATGTTGAATTGTAAAAGTTTCTCATGATATCCTGTAAGATGGAATTTAAAGTTTTGTAGTAACTGTTATCTTGTTTGTTTGCCTTCCATTCTTAAAATTCTGTATCAAAAGCTTCTTTTTATGCATTCTTTTGACTATATTCTCGTTCCAAGCTTCTTCTTAGAATCGTCTTAAAACTGTTGGTGACAATCGTCAATACTCCCACTTTGATAGCGGCAAGATCCGACAATCTTCTTGGCGTTGTAAAGTTATCAACTTCCATCTATACTAGAAATGATTTTAATTACAAAAAAAAATATGAAATCTTAAACTACTGGTTAGACCTTGAATATTTTGTTGAAACATACTTAAAATTAAATAAAAAATGAATAAAATTATAAAGTTCAGGTATCTTTGTGTTTAATCAAGTACCCGTAATACGAACTTAAAATTAAAGGTTACTAGTATATAAAAAGAAAATCAATAGAACAATATTTTTATTGTAAAATTTATTATTACACATATATTAATCAATATGTACATACAAAAAATAAAAATTCTACATCTTTCTTTTAAATTTTCCTTTTCCTTTCACTTTTAGCAATAGAGATAGTAATGAACTAGCTTTTACTGTCTTTATCACTAAATGTGACTCTTCTTATGTTCTTGAATCTGACCTTCTTTGTAGGTATATCAGGCTGTCTTCTCGGAGGTAACTCTGGTGGTTTTCCTGGAGTTCTTGGAGGTAAATCTGGTGGCTTTTCTGGCAATTCTGGTGCTGTATGATCCATTCTTTCGGTTCGAGATGTTGACTGTCTCGTCTGAACAGGTGATCTTTCTATCATCGTATACTGATGTTTCGGTCTATATGATAAATCCTTTCTTTCCCTCCAAGAAACTCCAGGAAAAACCACCCAGAGTTTACCCCGGAAGACAGCGCTGTATACCTAAAAGAAGGTCAGAATTTTAAGAACATAAGAAGAGTCACATTTAGTGATAAAGACAGTAAAAGCTAGTTCATTACTATCTCTATTGCTAAAAGTGAAAGGAAAAGGAAAATTTAAAAGGAAGATGTAGAATTTTTATTTTGTATGTACATATTGATTAATAGATGTGTAATAATAAATTTTACAATAAAAATATTGTTCTATTGATTTTCTTTTATATACTAGTAACCTTTAATTTTAAGTTCGTAATACGGGTACTTGATTAAACACAAAGATACCTGAACTTTATAATTTTATTCATTTTATCTAATTTTAAGTATGTTTCAACAAAATAGGTCTAACCAGTAGTTTAAGATTTCATATTTTTTTTGTAATTAAAATCATTTCTAGTATAGATGGAAGTTGATAACTTTACAACGCCAAGAAGATTGTCGGATCTTGCCGCTATCAAAGTGGGAGTATTGACGATTGTCACCAACAGTTCTAAGACGATTCTAAGAAGAAGCTTGGAACAAGAATATAGTCAAAAGAATGCATAAAAAGAAGCTTTTGATACAGAATTTTAAGAATGGAAGGCAAACAAACAAGATAACAGTTACTACAAAACTTTAAATTCCATCTTACAGGATATCATGAGAAACTTTTACAATTCAACATTTGGAAACTTTTACAATCTAGCAATGGAATTTAACATGGCAAGGAAGACAGTATACTGCTACCACTAGATTGTCACACACTGAAAGTTTCTCAATAAGAGGAAGACTTTAAACTTACAATTGATTGATTAGAAGATAACACTAATTGATTTTAATTTTTTTTTGAAATTTTTGAACATTCTACCAAAGATTTTTATATTTTAATTTTGATTAATGTTTAAATAATATTTTACTATTATTTAACTAATAATTTTAATTAATATAGTTAATAAGTGTTTACTTAATATTAATTTTATTTTATAATGGTTATATATATATTTAATATATCCCAAATATAATTTTTGTTTGACCAAAGTTAATAAAATATTAGTTTCAAATCCCAAAGATTTTTTGAAATTTTTTAAGATTTTCAATTTCTAAAAATTTTTTTTTCATATTTGTTTCTATATGACTCTTTTAACAAGTAATTACATAGTATTTATTCTATATCATTTACTTTTACATAGTAATTGACATTACATTTGTTCAAACACTTACGAATTTTATGAACTTTTAACATTTTCAAACATTGTAATTTTTTGAACTTTACAAATTACTTGTATCATTTCCAAAACATTACATTCTATAACCTACCCACAGTTAACATACTTTTAGATTTTTTTATGAATTGCCATACTGCCGAATATATTTATCTTTCCAGTTACTGGCAATTGGGATAATACTGAGAGATACAATCGGAAATGAGACAAAAGAGAAGACCTTGTAAACGATTATCAAACGAGGAATTCATGATGATTTTGCATCAAATGCATCAGATGTTTCCATACTCAGTATCGTTCAAAATACTGAGCGATCAACCATTTAATGGAATTGTACAATACATACCAGCATAGAAGGTTTAATAATTTGTATTAACTGACATAATATTTAATTTATTACTAGTACAAACTTAGAATTTTTTTTAATTTTTTAAAAAAAAAATTTTTTTTTTGATTCATTGTTAACTTACTTTACAAATTTTGATTTTAAAAATTTTAAAGGGGGGGCAGTCTGAAAAGTCCGATTGCCTAATTGTACAAAAACCCAACAGGATATGGAAATCATATAAAAGAATTAAAATAATAATTAGTTAATGATATTTGTAATTATTTGGAAAAACACAGATTATGTAATACCATTTTATTTCAATAATATTCTCACGATATTAATAATTTTCACACGGTTTTTCCCCAAGGGTTTTTCCCACTTGCGCAATAGTAATTTTCATATTAAATTTTCTTTTGCATAAAAGTTGATATTTTGTAACAATTTACAGGATACCCATCCTGTTGCTAAATCAAAAATAAGATTTCGATAAACATCTAATGGGTATAAAAGACAAAGATCAGGAGCTAGAGCTCATTATGCCGACAACATCAACTACTATACAAAAGAAAAAAAGTTTAATTCTATCAGTGAAATGAAGCGAAATTAAAATAACTAGAAAAAATTTTTCGAATTAAAATTAACTTAGAAAATTTTCGAGCTAAAATTAACTTAGAAAATTTTCGAATTAAAAATAACTTAGAAAATTTTCGGATTAAAATTAACTTAGAAAAATATTTCGACATTTAAAATAACTTAGAAAATTTTCAGATAAAAATAACTTAGAAATTTTGAATAAAATTAACTTAGAAATTTCTGAAATATAATTTCCTTAGAAAAAAATATTGAGATTAAAAGAAGTAAGAGAAATTTTCGATTAAAAATTTCAAACTTAGAAATTTTCAGAATAAAAATAAACTTAGAAAATTTTTGAAATAAAATAACTTAGAAAAATTTTGAAATAAAATTAACTTAGAAAATTTTCGAAATAAAAATAACTTAGAAAATTTTCGAATTAAAATTAACTTAGAAAATTTTTCAGAATAAAATTACTTAGAAAATTTTCGGAATAAAAATTAACTTAGAAAATTTTTCTAAACTTAGGAAAATTCTCAATAATTTGCACTTAATTAAAATTTACAAGATTTTATTTTAACTTAGAATATTTTCGTAAAAAAAACCGATCAATGCGATCTCAGAATTAATTTAAAGACCACAGTTTAAAACATCATTTTTTTATTTATTTTAAAAACAAATTTTTAAATATTACTTTTAAAATAAATTCCGTCCCCAACAATATTAACTTTACATATTTTTGGTAATGTAAGTTAGGACGATGCAGTTGATTTTTATATTATTTGAAAACTTTTAATTCAAATCTAATTTTTATTTTTCAAATTTTGAAATTTATTTAGCTTCAAAAACTTTTTTCTAAATTAAATATTTATTTTATTATTAAAAATTTTATGAATGTAAATTTCGAAGCCATTTTTAGTTGCAAAAACAAATTAACTTCGAAATAATAATAATGGAATATAAGAATAAAATAATATTAAAATATAAAATAATAATAATAATTAAAAAATAATATTAATTAATAATAATAATAATAATAAAAAATAATAAAATAAAAAAAAAAATCATTTAATAATAATAATATAATAATAATAATAATAATAATAATAATATTAATAATATAATAATAAATTAATAATATAATATAAATTAATAATTAATATTATTATAATAATAAATAATGGAAAGAAATTCCGTCTACAACGATTCTAGACATTAGTAATACGTCATTTTAGCGTCACAGGATATTCATACTGTACGTCAGTTTTATTAGGTCATTAGGTCTAGCAGGAAAATAATTAATCACATAAAACTTACATGACTATGTTGTGAACCAGGCGACTGGGACGTAAAAAGATATATTTTACTGTGTGCCAGGAACACACAAATTATGTACATTTATTTATTATGACTAAAAATATATATATTTTTTTGCATACCACAGTAATAATATATATATTATATATATATATATATATATATTATATATAATATTATAGTATTATATATATAATATATATATATATATAATATTATATATATATATATATATATATATCCTTTATATAATATATATGATAATATATATATAGATATATATATATTATATATATATAATATATATATATATATCATATATATATATATGTATAAAATTAGTAGTCACTATCAGAGCCGCATTTAAATACAATCCTTATCTGATCTATAGTAATAATAAGGTATAGCATACCTGAAAAATATTTGTGAATTATATTATATTATATGATATGATATTGATGTTGTAACAATATATATATATATAGAAAATACTATTATAATATAATATATATATAGTATAATATAATATATATATATAATATACTATAATATATATATATATACATATATATATATATATTATATATATATATATAATATATATATTATATATAATATATATAAGATATATATTTACTATATATATATAGTATATATATATATATATCAAAGTGAATTCTTAAATTACAGAAAGACTTTTAAAGTACGAGTCTGGGCTTTGTTAAATTTAACAACTTAATACTTAAATGTCTTTAGCTTATCTATAACAAATTTATTATTTACATTAAACAACTGAATAAATAAATATTTAACATTTGCTAGAAAACTTTTGAAAATTGACATTATATAACTGTGAACATTTGACATTTAATTCTGAAAAGTTGCTAACGAATTAATTTCCTTAAAAACGACAATAATCATTTTATGTA
>JABUQX010065443.1:0-15000 GCA_015478945.1 Trachelipus rathkii | reverse complement strand
ATATATATATATATATATATATAAATATTTAGAGTATATACAATTGAAATCTACTCAAATTGAAATTATATGCATTTACAATATCACTATATTCTATACTATATGGATTGTTACTTACTTGTGCATGCTAGAAAGTGTGGACAATCACGATTGTAATAAGCTATACTTATATACAATAAACATATAGTCTGCCTCATTTACAGGGATGTAGATAGTAAATTATATATATATATATTATTACTCCTCAATCTTAGTTCAGTGGTAACTTTCTGTATCCTCTACATCTACATATGATATCTTGTATATCATACTAGGTAAAACTCATCTCACCACCTATATTCCTCACTTATATGATATAATATTATATATAAATAAACATCTATATAGAATTTATCCTGTGTTTAATTACCAATATATATTGATAACCCTAGTTAATATATATAATAATTATATAATAAGTTAGATATATAAATATAAATATCTAAACAAATGGAAATCGAAATTAAATAATACTATCTATTAGTGACTATGTAAAAGTAAAATAATGTGAAAAACTTTTATTAGGCTCATATTATAGCTATTTCTAAATTTTATATATTAGATTTTTGTAGAGGTACTCTCATGAATAAAGCGATATTTTCTGGGTATACTTACAGTATCTATTATATACTGATTCGGCATGATATATTTTATAATATGCGTATTGCCCTAAAAAAGTTTATATACACCTGATAACAACCTATGATCAAAACTTATTTCCAGGTACTAGTAATGCTATACAATATCTAGTCTATGGATTTATATAAATGATTGTCTAATACCTTTAGTGAGATGATTTGGCGAATTTGAGGGGGGCCGCTAAAGATCCAGCTTTGAGTTTCTCCATACTCAACCCTTAAAGTTGATAAAAAGAATGTTCATGTATCAAATATTATATTAAATATATTAATGAATTAAAAATAACAATACAATTTCACCGTAATCTTTGTCTAGGGCCGTTAATCAAATTGACTTCATCAGTCCTTAAAGGTTATTTGTATGTGGTATATATTATGGTAGTGAGTTGTGATAGTTATAATTAGGAAATAAAATAATTTTTCCCTGTGATTATCATAACCTAAGTGGTTTTAACTATACGTTATTACATTATGAAGTATTTGATGCACCTTACAGATCAATTAAGATCTTATCTATTGATATCAGTAGCAGCGCCGAATACTAACTTTTTTCTATTCACAGGACGTCCTTCATTTAGCACTTCATTTCATTGGATGTCGCGCCTCAGCGACTTTGCATTAGTGTAGCAACGGAGGGCTGCGGTTTCAGTATTAGTATATATATCCGCTTTGCTCCAATTAGTATTAAAAATAGTATTGACCCATATCTTCAAATATTTCATAACGACAATATATTAGAACCATCGATGTATAGATAGTGTATTCTAATTATATAATGTGAATCTTAAGCTTTCTGCTAAAGATCATTCTTTTATATATTTATCATAGTTATATTCCTCTATTCATAGGTTTTCTTAGATTGTAAGTTGAAACCTATTGGATAATCAAGATGCATAATAATCATTATAATTGCCATTATTTATGTATTCTAACAATATAAGCATACACACTCAAGCTTTCGATCGGATTGAACATATCCATATAACATCGCTACTAATCCTTCTTAGGTCTTATACTGATATATGATATATTATATTTAGGTAATGACCCCTTAATTTGGAAAAGTAGGAGTGCCTGGGATATATTATGTTCCTAACCCCTAGATTATACGATATAAGGGTCTTTTATTCTTTACTAATGTGGAATAAATATTAGGAAATAGTTTATTTACATTTCTTTTTGGGCCTTGAGGTTTACATTTCTTTTCACTGTATTAGTGTATGATGGCTTGAAAAACAGAGGGACCCCTACAGAATCTTCTCTCCACATATGAAGCGAGAGGCCACAACCTTGTGAGAGCTCTGACATCATCACTAAAAGACTACACATTGATGCTGGCTATGCCTGGCCGTGTCACTATATATGTTTCAAGATGGTAAAGAGTAATTAGAACTGATTGTCTTGGTGAAATGAATGTATTCAGTCAAGATCAAGATAACATTTACATTACAATATGCAAAAAGACTAAATAAAATTTTATCCATCCACTACTGCTGTAGCATCTGTGTTGCTAACACTGGCTAAACTCCTTGTAAGTAAGCTTATTCATAACATTACATACAGTCAATTAACTAGCTTAATAGAATTAGTCTCAGCTTGCTTGGAAGATACAAGAATGTATTAGTGTTTAACGGCTAAATGAGGAGTCAGATAGTGGATCATGGGATGAGATCTTATTTTTAGGGACTGATTCTGTCAGTGGACCGCCGGTTAGGAACAGTTATGGCGGCAAACATTAGATTCTTGATATACCGGAGGATCCGAGAATACTCGACGAATATTACATATTTGCGTCCCAGATTTGGAACAATCCAACTTGATAGGGTAATTAACGATTTTTGGATACCTTATATTCAACACTTAAAAGACCTTTGAAGACAAAGGGGAATAGACAGTCACTGTGGTGATTCTTTAGCTCCCGCCATACCATAGGCACGCACATACAAATTTTTAAACTACTTAATTGATCTCGTCCATTTTTTCCACTGACGTAGATTTTTGACACCGTTTTAGCAACCCATAGGGGAGCCCAAGACTTATCATTTGGTTCTTCCGAGCGTTTCATTCCAAAGTTGATGCCAGATTGCTTTGCTACTTCGTCAATTAAAGATTAGTTAAGAATATCTTTTTGGTTCTTCCATAGTGCTAGAATATTACTACACACAGATATTATATATATAATTGGTATAGCATGAAATAGTTAGATTGGGATTATGATTCAAAACAGGGATCTATGTACTTCGTTGAAGTACTTCATAGTATGTTCTTAGAAAATAGAATAGAAAAAAAAATAATATATATATATAATATATATATATATATAATAAATATAAATAATATATATATATAAAGTAAATATAATAATAAAGGTAAGATAAATAAATAGATAATATATAATAAATACGATATTACTGTAAATATGCATTAAAAAATAAAAATATATAAATATATTAATTTTTTAGATTATATAAGTATAGTAAATCATTGAGAACATCCTACCTGTATATCTCAAGAACTAAGTATATATACCAAAATCCTTTTAGTGGAATATATATATATACTAAATTAATTGTCAAGTATTTCTGTATGAAATTACAAACACACTTATATATCGAATATAAAATATATATATTATACTAGATACGAATATGACGTATAAATTTCGATAAAATATCATACTTTAGGCTAGCAATAAAATAAATAATGTATTATTTATTTGTTGGCCATGATTAAAAATATAATCTGATGAGTATATTAATATATCATGATAGTTAATGAATAATATAGTCCCACAGATACTCAGCAGTTTATTATTATGTTAATAGTTAATTATTATATTTATTATATAATTAATTATTAATTATAATTATTTATATTATTTATGTATTAGTATTATTATATTATATTATATTATTTATTTAATTATTATTATATATTAATTATTTATTATATATTTTAATTATAATATATATAATTATATTATTAATTATTGATAATTATTATTATATATTAATTTAATTTAATTTTAATATTATTCATGTTTTAGTATTAATTATTATATTTAATTATTAATATAATAATGTATATTATTATTATTATATTATTATTTTATTTATAATATTATTATATGATATTATTATATTATATTGTTAACGAATTATGTATTCATTATATATTAATTTGGGATGAGATTCTCACTTTTACTTACTCTATGGATTTATATTATCTCTCTCTGATTTTATCTAATAGATTGACTTATTATAATATGATTATTATTATGATTGGGATTGTATATGATTATAAACTCATCATCATTATATATTTATAATATATTATATATTATTTATTATATTATTATTCTAATATCAAAATTAACATTATTAATTACATTATCAAGAAAACCACTGGGATAAGTTTAGTAATATTTTAATAAAACGGTTTATTCTTTATAATATATAGTACTTTACACTCACTTAGTGGCTAGCGCATACAACTGGCTATCGTTAATATAGGCGTATCATAACCTAGTAGAGTGCACAGCATATTTAGGGAAATGGATACGAAGAGCGAGAAACGGACAAGTAAACACGACAAATAGTCCACTTAGGTGAGCAGTTTCTAGCTACAACAATAACAAGCACAATGTTAAATTATTTTACTAAAAAGGTATATTCTTTCTACTCTTATATTATTTCGAGCAATTGTTCAATAAGATAACTCACTACTTTATATATTATTATAATAAAATAATAATCACTCAAAATATTTCTTTATAAATAAATGATTGTTCGTATTATTTATCTATACTTACTATATTATCTAAAATAAGTTTATATTATTCTTTTATTTAAAGCAATGTTGTCAAACCTTTAGGCAAATAAAAAATACTAGTAACTACATTCCTGTAATATAATATAATGTACTAAATTATAGCTACTTGAGATTTTAATATATATTATGCTAGTCAAAAGTAAGTATATAAAGCTGGAGGTATAATACTCGGGCAGAAGAAGATATCTATAGCTATATACTCTCAAAGTAATAAAATCAATTTATATTCATATACCATCTTTTGAACAAGAATACCTCACACAGGTTATCGAATCCTGTTTAAACCTTAACTTGTGTTTGACGTATTTTATTAATTATTTACCATAATTTTACTATAATTTATGTCTTAATTATGCCAACGAGCTGATTTTTTAACTAGTTATCTATATTCTTTCTTAAATTCTCGGTAATTTATAATTCCAACTTAACATATTATATTCTTAATCTCCTCTAGTTAGTTTAGAGACATGAATCTATATTCTTCGATTGTAACATCATGTCATAATCGTCGATATTTAAATTAGAGAATTTATCTCTGTCAGAAAGCTAAAATATACATTCAATAAATAGTTAATTTAATGTAAAAGATTATGAATATAGACTCGCACACTAAGAATTAACTCTTACTGATTTTATAAGTGAATTAGGTAATTTCTAGCTTGATCGCTTGCTAACTAGATTTTATTCGCTATATCTCTCCTTCCAATAGACAATGTCGACTATATATTATTGTCGATTTATTAGGTAAATGTCGCCTTTAAGAATGCCTATGTTATTTATAGATCGTTAGAATTAAGGATAGTCCAAACGTCAACTGTACTGATATATAGAAAAAACAGTAAGACATTTACTCCAATAATAATCGACGCAAAAATGTATCTAGACTTGACTCTGCTTATAATTTGATGCGGGGATATTTTTCCTCGCAGATATCTAGATATGTATTAGTTTTTATGCTTCATCATTCTGGCGTGATGCTAGGTCGCTCAAATCATTGCTCTCTCGTGCCTTAATTTATTATCCATTCTTTCAGCGTTATTAAACCCTACTTATACCTTAGTATTAGGAGATAATAGAGTTCCGAAAGCAATCTAATTTATTATATATTTTAAGAATAATTATTGATAAAAATCATAACTCAACTTCTGTTACGTGAGTGATTATTAGTTATGTGCCATATTTCATTTCTCACTATATCTCCTTAATGTTTTGTGACCCATCAAATCCAAAAGTATACGAACCCAAAACATCATAACCCCCAATCCAGATAAAATAAATTGAATATATTAATAAATATATAAATATAATTAAAATATAATAAATATTAAATAATTAAATATATATAATAATATAAAATTATAAACTTAATCTAACCTAATATAGTACACACTATGATATTGTTCAAAACGGCGAACGCCTTCATACACCTATACCATTACTTATACCTAGCTAGGTAATAAAAGCTAACATCACTAATGAAGCACCTGAAATTTTTCTGTCTGGTTGCGCTTTCAAATAACATTAAGTACATACAACTAATTTGATCATTTTAATATTTTTATTATATTTAATATTCAATCATACTAACCATATACATAATAAATACATCAATTATAATAGATCAATAAAGCTAATAATATATTTATATAATAAATTAATTGTAAATAAGTAATATTTATATATTTTACTTGATGATACATCATTATCAATATGTTCTGCATCCACTATATACTGTGAGTATCAATTAAGTGTCACTCGTTATCACATCACTCGTCTCCGTTCACATTATAATTTGCTATCTTAATCTTCTGTTTTTCGCCTTTCATATGATAAACTATTCTATTTGTCCGAAACTGATCAACTCATGGATATATTATTTCATATGATATCTCAATCCCCCACGAGTTTTAGTTAAGTTCTCACAGTATTTCTCACCTCCCGCTCACTTATTTATATACTTTTTCTTTTGCGGGTATATATATATATATCACTAACTTACTCATGTATGATAAAGGCATATAAATATAACCCAAAATGAGGGTTATTTTACTTCCCTAATACAATAAAAACTTACACAGTTCTAAGTTGTTTCCTACAGGTTATTCTGTGGAGTTTCAACTATACTTTATCCTACCCTTCCATCATGACTCATACGATTATTTGTATATGTACATAAAAAGTGTGAGGTGTCGCTATTACCTACACACGTACGATGCCTACCTATTGTAAACCTAATAATGTGGATTGTAGATGATGCCCATTTTTGTACCTGGATATTAAGTACTTAATACGGATATGTACATTATGATACTAAATAAAAATAGGATAGGTGGGAAAGTATAATACGCTAAAAGGTATTAATCACATAGTATATCAGGTAAAAATGAGAAGTATAGTTTGTATCTGCTAAAACTTTAATTTAGAAATTACAAAAGTTTCCTATATAATATAACGATTAACGAACTTAGCATGGATTAAAAGCAATATATTTGTAATTTTAATAAAAAAATGGAGTATACAATTGACAATTAAATAATCAAAAAACCAAAAAATATAATTACAAGTGCGGCAAAATAATATTATATTAAACGAGACAAGAGTACCTAGTTAGATGATAGCAAAGTATTATCTCATGGTACAATAGCCAATTAAGAGAATCCAAAGGAAACCCTAAAATCTAACCCGTAAAGCTAGTTGTAGACGAACAATATTTTACAAGCAAAGAGGAAAATTTTAATCGCAAACTAAATAATAATAAATTAACATGAAAAAGTAAGCCAGAAGAGACCAAAAAAAAAAAAAAAACATGTTTCCTCTCCAATGTCAGAAATGCGACTAAACTGAAAATTTGAAAGTTCAAGCATTTTCTGGAAATTATTTGGTACTTTTTTTGTACCATCTTGTTGCTAGAATAGAATAGAGAGAAAATTGTTTTTTCTTAGGTAACGTAAACTATATATATATATATAATATGGGAGTAGCTCACATTATTCAATCACTTATAATAGATAAATAATAAGACTCACCAAATCTTAAAAATACATGTCGGTTTAGATATTTGACATACTGTCTATATATTTTCTAAAAATAATAGTTCATTATTCTATTATATTTTTAATAAGTCTATATTGGATTTCTTAACAATTTTATAGTCAAATATATAATATACAACATCATCTGTAATATTATAATACTAAAATTAATATAGTACTAACTTATGAGATTTAATAATATTTAGAGTGTTCAAAAATATAAGTAATATGAGATAGCAGTGATACAACTACGCAGTTTATTATAAGGGCACACATTTACACAAATACCTCACAAGTATTTAATCAGAATTACCTCTTGTTTAAACCGTTAAATTTGGGTGTTTGTATAATAACGTCTGAGCAATTCTAATATTTATATACTATTGAGTTCCTACTTTGAGGTCTGATTATGTTACTTTTATACCTAAATTATCGGAATAACATATTCTTATTCCACTCCAGGAGTTATAAGACTCACGGTGAATATTCTATTTTATATATATACTGATTATTATTTAATCAGCTATCTATCGTAGCATCGGGTAAACTCCAATATATAGGTTTTATCCACTTATAGTCTGATAATTCAGTGTTACCTATAAGGTCCTGTTTTTAGTCCCAAACGGGGTGCTCTTGATCACGCGGGTCTACGAAGGGCGAACGGGAACATCGAATATTTCAGTTATAAAACTTTTCTTTTAAAAAAGGAAACATTCTCTATTATAAAAGAAAAAACGTGAAGCTTCCGACAGATTTATTCAGTCCCAAGACCCCTATTGTGACGGGGGATATTATGTGCGCGAGGCTAATAATCCAACTTTCCCCTGTTCCACTTGGCATCAGTCCAAAATATCCATTAATACGATTAAGCGCGTGTTTTCTCCAGCGTGGTTCCGGATTAAGAACCCTCCCTCGTTGTGGAGAGAGCCGGAAGACCAATAGCTACATCTTACTCTTAATCTTCACACTCTGTTGAAAACAAGAACACCCTGCATGAGCCCGGCCTTTTCTTGTCCTGCGCCATCATACGTGACTAGCGGTATACCCTATTAGGTATGGTCTTACCCCTAATTTAGGGTATTTATAAAAATATAAATAATAATATATTAAATAATTATAATATTATATAATTTAATTAGATAATTAATTATATATTATTAAATATATTTATAAAATTAATATTTTAATTATATATATATAAATATTATAATATTAAATATTAATATTATATATATATATATAAATTAATATTTTATAATATAATTATATTAATATAATAATATATAATTTAAATATAATATAACATATATTATATATTATATATAATATTAAATTATATAACTTATAATATATATATATATATATATATTATTATATATACTATATATATATATATTATATATATATATATATATGATATACTATATAATATATACTATACTATTATATATATTATTTAATATATATATTATATATATATATAAATAGTTAATATTAAAATATATAATATTATATTATAAATATATAATATATATTTAATATTTTAAATATAATAATATAAATAAATATAAATATTTATATATAATATATTATATAATATATGAAAATATATTAATAATAATAGTATATATAATATATTAATATAAATATATTAAATATAAAAATATATTATAATTCATAAATATTTAAAATTATTAATATATATATTATTATTTAATATATATATATATATATTATTCATTATTTATATTATTAATATATTATTTAATTAATTAATATATAATAATATATATATATATAATATATATATATAATATATTTATATATTATAATATATATATATATATATATATATTTATATTATTAATATATATACTATTATATAAAATATAAATAATATTATATTTTAATATATAAATTATATTAATATAATAATAATATTAATGTTATATAATTTTGATGATAATGTTGACAATGATTTCTATTTTTTGAATTAATTCACAGTGACGTCACGAAGAATTCTAACAGAAATTAATATTTCGCAATTATGTAATTTTTTTTATAAGAATTATTACCTTATTTCACTCACGATAAGTTCATTAGGGTAATAATAAATTATAATTCATATAATTATTTAAATTAATAATTATCGAATAAGGAGATGAGATAAATATTGAAGTAGGTTCGAGAAAAAACTTTAAAAACATTATTTAAAAAATTAACGAATTTATTTAAATAACGATTCATATACATGTGGGATCAGGTTCAACCAATTATCATTATGTCTAAAAATATAATCAAATATAATAACTGCTAAGATATCATGAGTTATATAGATACTTAAGATTAACAAATCCATTAGCAAACCTAACAGGATAAACAGAAAGAAAAATTTAATATAAAAATATTTCACAGAATTTCGTATAGTGATATATTTTTAGCCTATAGATTAGAATATAATAAATAATGTAATATTCGAACTAAATATGTCCGAATGGAATGATTGTTGGAGAAGCGATAACAGTTTGAAGAAGGTGGCCAAAAACTGTTGATCGATTCAACTAAAGTATATTAGATCATCGTGACAAATTGCTGCAATCGTTTTTGAAGAATAGATACAAAAACGTGAAAAAAAGCGACGGTTGATTACTTAAAATACTGAGATTCAGGCTACAAAAATTTCTCATTTTAGTCAAAAAAAACTATAATGACTTTATTTAATTGCTTAGTCTTTCTTCACTCTCGCAAAACCACTTAGGAACAGTGGTTGACGACAGCTCCGCTTGGATGTACCGTGATTAAGTAAAAGAATATATGCCAAGTATTGAGATCATTTTCTCGGTAAACCAAAGGGATTTTTCAAGTTCCTATTATTTTGTTTCTATGGAATAAAAGTTTTGTCCCGGGACAAAAAATGGTACCAAAAAAGACCGCAGTAACAAGCATATATGGTACGTCATCTTTACCGTGATAAAAAAGTGTTTAAATTTTAATTATCAAAAAAAAAAAGTTTTAATTTTGAAAAGTTTCTAAAATTTTAGTTTATTCTTAGAGAAAGATTCTCTAGAAAGCTTTTTTGTAAAGATCAAGCTCGATATCAATAAAGATAGTAAAATTATAGATATTGCTATTAAAAACTTTTAGGAGATGCTTTTTCAAAAAATGTCTTCTATATAGTATTTATGTAGAGAGATTAGAGAAGAGAGGAGGAAAATGAATAGAAGCTTTTTTTTCGTAAAGATCAATAAAATTAGTTTACTAAAGGATTGTACGTAAAAAAATTCGCTTTTCTCGTGAACCATTAGAGAAGATCGTGAGAGACGAGAGGAGAGGGAAGAGAGGTTACAAAGAAAGAAACAAATGCTGTTTTTGGCAACGAGCTTTAAAGGGTAGCGAGTTCGTGATGCAATAGTTTCCAATTATTGAGAGGGGGGCGTCCAATAGAGATTTCCGCCCCTTAGATCGCGGAAATGAGAAACAAGTAGTCCGCGCGCATCCTCTTTCTCTCTGACAATACAATGTTGTCCCTTTTGAAAGAAATAGTAACATTAGAAAAGATTTTTTTTTTGTAATACTGCGATTTTATATTATTATACGGAGTATATGTATATTTAATAGTTTTTATAATATAGATATATAGGATTAATAGTTTATTTAAGTAGTTTCTATACATACGAGCACTTAGATAGTCAACTTATTAAAAGTTAGAGAGATGACTATCTAACTAAATTTAAAAATGTATGATTCAATTGTGAGTTATAATGGTTCCTTCTTAAAAGTTTCTTGTTTTTCCCCTACTTCTACTCCCTCTCTTGAACGGGTTTATTCCTTTCAATCCTTAAAAGTTTGTTCCAATTGATATAGTTTAAGATCTTATTATATATATATATTATTATTAAATTTACTATAACTGTGTGTGATGAGTGTTCTCGATACTACTGTCTCTCGACAATTGATATTATGGGGGAAATATGAATCTGACGCCATTTAAATACTCAGTTTTATAAAGCTATATATATATATATAGTCATGTAAATAACTTTTAAGCTGCAAACGCCAACATATCACTTTTTTTTTTTTACATTCAAATCACGAAGTCAAAACATATTTATATTACTATGTTATAAATAATTTTCATTATTTTGAACCATAACTATTATAATTATATACGCAAAAAATTATATAAGAGTATAATTTCATTACGTAACTATATATAAAAATTATATGCTCAAAAATAGATCGTTTGATCTTATATATAATGTGTATAACTCTTGACATGATGCAACGAGTAGTCACTGAAGTGCAAAAGGTAAGTCGCCTCTTGATATATATATATATATATAATAATATATATTAATATATATAATTAATATATAATATATAATTAATAATATATATATATATATCTAATATATTATATATATATAATATTTTAATATATAGTATATATATATATATTATAATATATATATATATTATATATTAATATATATTATTAGTATATAAGTATATATATATTATATATATAATATATAATATATATATTAATATATTTAAAATATTTAATATATAAATGATATTGTCAGAACTTACTACCCATCACCTAATAGTACTAACTGTTACACCCATACCCATTAGCAACTACCACCCACCCATAAGACTACCTTACATATACTATAACACTCACAACACTCTACAACACACAGCACACACACACACTAATAAATAACACACTAATACATACCACACTACCACTTTTGTTTACACTTATTTGGTCGTAATATATATTTATCCTTCGGATATTTTAATAATGCCTCAGATTTTAGATGCCTCAGCTATTTTGATAGCCTTACAGCTTTGTAATGCTCTATGACTTATTGTAATGCTATCTCATACTTTAGGGCTCAGCATTATTAGAGTGCTCTCTATTTAAGCATTTGATGGCTCAATTGTACTGCCAGTTAATAGCATTCTTGATTGGCTACAACTTTCAGTCAATTGAGTATTACTATCAACTATTTTTGATGGCTCATACTTTTGTAATATGCACCTTTAGTTGATTGAGCTATAATCTATTTACTTTTGATAGATCTATTCAATATATATTGTACTAGGTTTACAATTAACATTTTATTTGATGGTCTACAATCACGAAAGAATAATGATGTGATGATCTTAATAGTAAAGTATGTATAACCTATATAGATCACACATGGAGTATCAGTATATATATATGAATGCCTTAATGAGTAGTGACCAGGTGAGTGCCAGTATTATATAAGTATAACTATAACTTGTAAGTGCCAGTTATTATAGAAACCAAGTAGTGAGTGAGGTGAAGTTAGCTCAAAACTGAGATACTCAATAATATATGTGTATAATAATACTGTGAGTGCCATATAGTGCCATCTTTTTTATCTAAGTCACTTTCATAGCTATTAACCCTATTGTTCTAACCTAGAATATCCCTGAATATTGGGTTACCCTATATATAGTGTTAAATAGGTATGAGACATCTCAGATTTGTGTTATATTTTTATTAACATAGAATAGATGCTATTATATATATATACTCTTAACTATTGAGTAAGTTAGCCTTATATTCATTAAATACCACCTGATCATATATTATATATATTATATATATATATAGTTAATGAAAATCAAGTCGTTAATATTAGGTATGTCTGCCCCGTAATAAGGTCTATAAATGGCGGTATATATATATAAAACCATCATGTGCATGCACAGGCTATTGGGGTGCACCCGACGCTCGAATCCGATGCGCGAATCCGCAAATGCGCTGCAAGCGCACCCCGCCGCGTGCGCCCGCAGGGGCAATATTACCGCGAAACCGACCGAGTATGACGTAGCGCCCCAGCGCAATATACCGCCGTACCGCCGTGTGCCGGCACCAGGCGGCAATCATTTACCGCGTTAACCGCCGGGCGTGCGCCCGCAGGCGCATATTACCGCGTATCCACCGCGGCTTCACCCGCAGGTGCAATATGACCGCGCGTACGATGAAAATTTCATAGTTGTGGATATCAATGTAAAACTATTCAAGAGAGATTTCTTTTCAATATACTAATGATCATCACATTTTATTTCATACTTTAAACATATTTTTATTAAAAAGTATAACTTGACGAGACCTTAAAGCAGGGATAAAACAAGGTAAGATCAAAGAGCTCCCAATGGTGCCCTAGCAACCCTAAAGGTAGTAGGATTTTAGGTAGGGCCTTGGAATAATATGGCCTGGACGCATGGCAATTAGGTACTGGCCTTTTACTAATGTTACTATGGGGAGACATGTTAAACAGAGGATCCTGCTTAGAAACTTAAATTGTAATTAACGATATTTTTGTGCTTTTGTAACTTGATGTCAATTAATGATGATGTGAGGGTTTGTAAGTAATAACTCGTTGAAAGTTACTATCTTAAAAATATCTTGTGAAAAAAGTGGCTAAATGTAAGAGAGGAATTGAGACAAAGATGCTCAGAGGGAGGTGATAGGTGAATGTGAGGTGGGTTTTTTGAGGGATGTTACAAGAAACATAGAGTAATAGGTTATGATTTTGTGCTAAAATGGTTAGAATTAGAAGTGTAATAGGTCAGATTAGCCATTATTAGCGGTGTAGAAGACGCAGAAAGAAGGTTGAAATAAACGCAGAAAGGTACCAAGTGTAGAAAGTTGGACGAATGCGATAATTGGGAATCTGCACCTGTAATGAAGAACAATAGAATTACTGGTGAGAGGTAGGCATTGCGATCTAGAACGACCGCGGTTTGTAGCTACGATAGTCAGTTGAGGCTAACTTTGGATAATGTTTGTAGTAACCAGTTGTTACAAATGCGGTTTATGTGTGCGTTTTATAGATTCCTATAGGAACTGGAGGAGAGCAGTAACTAGTACCCTTATATAAGGGTAAGGGAGGATAAGGCGAACTGGTGGAGGAATTTATAGGGGAAATTAGTTATTGAGGTGTTGTAGGGATATATATGCTGGTATTTTAGTCGAAAGAGTGGCGCTCGAGTGACTGAAGGACTGATTGGTGAAGAGAACAATGTGCGTTTAGGAGTGTAGAGGGTGTGTGGATCAAATTTTTACATTGAAACAAATGACTGAGAAAATGAGGAGAAGAGAATAAATTGTATTTAGGTTTATGTGATTATTTTGTCAACAGTGACTTTTTTTATGGTATTGGAATTATATTTAGTGTGAGAAGCCAAATTCGTAACAGTAAAGGGAAGGAAAAACAGGAGTGTACTGTTATATAATCATTTTATTTTAGCTAAAAATTGTCACGGAGTTGTATTAGTAAAAAAATGTACATATACTGTTACCATGATGCTATGTATATGGTTGGCCAAGCTTTCTGAATGGAAATACACACAAGTATAATCGATATAACGATAAGTGATGAGAGCTTGTGTAAGAACTAAATGTGTCAAAAGTG
>JABUQX010065442.1:0-22714 GCA_015478945.1 Trachelipus rathkii | reverse complement strand
CAATATGGCTTGAATATTGTGTTTATAAAATGCTGCATATTTTATTACATTTGCGGGAATTATGTCGTCTTAAAGCGATTTTGGATATCAAACCTTTTTAAATTGTTTATACTTTACGTATTTTGTCCTAAAGTTAGGCAATAAAAAGCATGCACCATATAATAAGCCGAACGTGTTTCGAAATTTACGACTATGGAGTGCCAAAATCATCCGAGCCTTACATTCCATTGGTTTGGAGAGAACCAACAAATCATTTTGATGACTGCTATTTCTGGCTGGCATCTAATGTGGTCAATTTAAAACAAAACAATATCATAATATATCTCAACCTACTCACTGCAATGAGAACTGTACCACAAAATGTTCCACTTCCACTTACATCACTAGAAACAAATCATGAGCCAGACAATGAACTAATTGTTGATGAAAGTAATGATGACAACGGTGTTTATATTTCTGAGGTAGTGATGGCATCCCTGACCTACTATGACCAGGAGATTTGGAATGATTTATCTGCGAGATTTGTATTTGCGTATATACAAAGCTGAAATTTTGCCTTGCTATTTAATTAAAAGCAAACATTTATTATCTCCAGGAAAATGCCTTTAACACTTAATCTCTTAGAAGTTGGAAATAAAGGAGAAGTAATTTGAAAATTAGACCACGAGACAAAGAAACGAAATAATTATTAAAGATAAACGAAGGTTTGCGATGTGTGTTTCGAAGATGTTATAGCTGCTACTACTTGGAGTAGAAAGATAAAGGAACCGAGCTTTTTGAGGCAAACGAAAGCAATATTGTTTTCTATGCGACAGTTAGAAATTCGAGAATTATATTAGGCTAGTCTATCCAAGGCCGCCCTTCTATCCTAAGCTAATTGTTGTTGGGAGGAACGTCTATAAATTGAAAGAAGTAATAAGATGAATTCGTCGACAAAAAGATAGATAAGTGATGAAATAGAGAGGTCAGTTAATGCAAAATTTAGAAAGAGAGTTTTGATGAAATAGATCCCAAAAGAAAACCACAATTATAGATTTAATGAATGAACGGTGACCGACTACAACAGCTGCTATAGAACGGAGGAAATCGGAGATGTCACAAAGAGAATATATATCGAAAGATTGAGGTATAGAAATGAAAAAGCTTTGTTTCACTCTATCTTAGCTTTTGGTAAGCTCAGCGTCACAGCAAAAGATTCACCAAACTGTCGAAAAGATGAAGATCAAGAACCAGAAAGAAGAGAAAGAAGATATACAGTAGAGCGCTTCTAGGAAAACCACAAATTGCGATCTACACAGATAATGATTAAAAGAATTGAGGCGTTTCTAAATCTTCCTGGTACAGATAAATTTAAAATTTAGAAAGATAATTAAAATTAATTATTATTATTATTATTATTATTATTATTATTATTATTATTATTATTATTATTATTATTATTATTATTATTATTATTTTATTATTATTATTATTATTATTATTATTATTATTATTATTATTATTATTATTATTACATTATTATATTATTATTATTATTATTTTATTATTATTATTATTATTATTATTATTATTATTATTATTATTATTATTATTATTATTATTATTATTATTATTATTATTATTATTATTATTATTATTATTGTTATTATTATTATTATTATTATTAATGTTATTATTATTGTTAATTAATAAATTATTAAGTATCTAATTAATTATTAATTATTAATAGTTTTATTAAAGGATAGTTTCAGAGTTGACAAGGGTCCCCATTTTTCGCCACTGACTGAATGAGCGCCTTCCAGCAAGAAGTGAAAGAAAGAAAGTAGAAAGACAGATACAGCAGTTTACCAAGGTAAGGGGCAGGGTGTAAAACAAGATCGGAAGCACAAATTTTCATAACCACAGGAGGAATACTATCGGTATGCCCTAGACCGTGAATACTTAGTGTTGTCGCGTCAAAGAGAGCAGTATAATGGCGCGGCATGATCTCAAGATATTAGTTCCCGCAGCCGATTTTTGACCAGAACAAACAGTCAGGCGTTGCTTAAATCGTTCAGCCTGCGTTTTTCTGTCGTCGCACCTCAGGACCAATTTTTGAAAACTACGTTTGACTATTTTCGTCGGTGCTTCAGATTTGCAGTCGACTGAGATGGGTCCATTACTGGTTGAGGTCAGATGTTAGCTTTTAGTTTGTCTGGTTTTCAAACCCAGTGACAGGCTTTTCTTTCACCATTATCTTCTCTTGAGAACAGATCCTGTATTTGATCCTGTGCTATGGCAGCTCTTGATTTGTTCTTGGAACAACCAAAAATTTTTGGAAAACTTTAAAAATTTTCTATTGAGTATACAAAAAATTATCTAAGTAAATAAGATGCATCTTACCCGACTATATACTTCCTGAAAATTTGATGTTGATTGGATGGGTAAAAAAATATGTCAATTTTCACTTTTCAAATTAAAAAATGGGTTTGAAATTGACAATGCTGGAGCAATGTAAAACTTAAAAATTCGAAAATGTAATACGTGCATATTGTAGGTAATGGACCCATCTATGGATATTTCAAGTTTGTCGTGTTTTGTAGACATGCTTCGGAGTTGACATGAAAATAGTGCAAAATTATGGATTTCAAAAATTGAAAATTTGAAGTTATGACTACAGTCACAGAAAACACCAGAAACGAACGTTTTAGAGCCCAAAAAAGCTACATTTTGGTGTTTATATAGTCAAATCGGCTTTACTCCGAATTTTATGTCCATTTTTGTGGTGGGGCTGAAAACTGATCAGCCCTAGCCAAAAATCATACCATGCCCTTTAGAAATAAATAAAGTATTAGTCATTAATGAGTTGCATGCAGAAACTGTTTAAAATAGAATTAGAAGGTGGTGTAGCAATAGTAGTATAGTAGTAGTAGTAGTAGTAGTAGTAGTAGTAGTAGTAGTAGTAGTAATAGTAGTAGTAGTAGTAGTAGTAGTAGTAGTAGTAGTATTACCAGCAGAATTAGTACTAGTAACTTGAAAGGGAGGTTATTCTTGAATAATTTCAAGTAAAGAGGAAGAAGCATGAAAAGTTTAGACAACGTGAAAAAAAAAATTTGAAAATAACTTGGATAACTTATTTGATATAGTCCATGCAAATGCTCTTCAAATGATTAAAATTGAAGAAGGTAAGATTTTTTTTGCTTCGACAGAGGGAACGATAGTAAGGGCAGGTTGTTCAGGTGGTTTGATAAAAATCTTTTTAAAAAGGGAGAAAAGCAAGAGAACATAAAGGAAGAGAAGAAAATTAGGCGACTTCATCTATCATATCTGCTCTCCGATTCTCCGGAGTAGATGATACAGATACGACGATCTCTAGCTCATCTGAAAGCAGTAATGCAGATTTTCTTTCAAATCCCATAGTGGATGCACCAGAATAAAGTGTGAAAAGACGAAGAACTAAAGACATCATGACACAGAAACAAACGGCTGCATTATACAGATGCAAATTTAGCATAAGAGATGCTATTTATATAGGCTACAGCAAGGCCCTAGGACACGATATTGATGATTTTTTTTTTATATAAATCGATCGACTTTTCTACGAGCTCGGCAAATCTAAGAAAAAATCGTGCTAAAGATATTACATCCGCGTTTCAAGGAAGTATTTAAATATTGCTACACTACACTAGAATGATAAATTTTTACTTTCCTTAAATGTCAGAGACCCAAAAGAAGAAAGACTTCCAGTTATTATTACGTATGCAGAAAATCAGCAATTAATTATAGTTTTCAAAATTATTAAATAAAATTATTAATAAATAAAAAAATTGGAAATAGAAAAATGAGGTTCAAATTCTTTGTAGTGATGCAACTGCATCGAATACTTGTCGTATTTATTCACAGAAAAAATTTTTTTGTCAAGTTGACATAAAATTTTCCATCAACCCCAGTATCCTCTCAGGTGTTAAAATTTTATATCATCCCTCATTGACCTTCCCTCCCCTACATCATCAATATTTAATATTTTATGTCTTGCCAACATACTGTACAACGCCAAAGTAAAATCCATTACTTGTTGTATTTAACTTCCATAAGAAATGTAAAATTTCTTATATATATATATATATATTATAATATATATATATATACTATATATATATAATATATATATATATATATATATATATATATATATTATATATATAATGATATAATATATATATATATATATATAAATATAATATATATTATATATATATAATTATATAATTATAATATATAATTAATAATAATATATATATATAGTATATATATATATTATATATAATATATTATATATATATATATATATATATAATATAATATATATAATATTTTATAAACTGCCTTGTAGATCACACCAATTAGTATTTTCCTCACTAAACAAATAGCATTTTTAGTTTAATTTCACAGTCAAATAAAATTATATAAAACAGTTCACCTTGGTAAATTTGCACCATTGATTATAATGTTATATTGAAAAATTTCCGAAAAAAAAGGGGATAACTTAATATAAACTTCAAGAAAATTTGCTCAAAAAAGTGGTTTAATGATCTTAATGAGGCTCAAACAAGTTTTATTTATATTTTTCTCTATTATCAATTAGTATAATCTACATGTAAAAAAATGTAAAAAAGATTCAATCAACAATATTCATCAAATCTTGCTTCGATCATTCGCTAGACATATTCTTCTGCTGCTTTTCCTTTACGATATTTCCCTTCTAATTAAAAAAAAAAAATTCCCTTTTTCCCCCCTTTTTCGGTTCCATTTGAAGTTTCTCATGAGTATAGACTTTGCCAGAAGTCTCTGTTATTTGTTTCACACACCTCTCTATGGATGTCCATGACATGGCCACTTTGGAACTTGCCTTGGTTCTTCAACAAACTTTCTATTCGGATATTTGAGATACAAGTAAGTACGTGGATTTTCATATACTTTTTCTGACCCAGTCTATCAGTCCAAAAGGGAAGTGCATTTGGCATTACTGCAGAAAAGTGTTTTCCATAGGACCAAACAGATAGGTTCTCCTTGGTGTATCATCATTTCTTTCATTCCTTAATTCAAATATCTTCTGGACCCCTGCTTCCTTTCTTCTTGGTGTTCCGAGCAGAAAATGTCTTGAAGCCACCATTTCACTTAAATGCGAACCACGATGAACGTTGGATTTTGGGCAAAACAATATCTGCTACAGCCTCTTCTGAGATTTAGGAGCTGCGATTGATAAAAGAATGTGCAAGGTTCTTCCACCCAAAGAGAGATTCCGATTTGATTGATAAACCAGCAGGGAGAGTAAGACCCAACAATTGTATTCCACAAGCAGTTGCAATTGTCTTCAAGTTGTTGCCTTTAAAGCCATTTGAACCCAAGGCGGACAAATCCTATTATGCAGTTGTCAACCCACCCAGACGTTGTTTACAGGACCCAATTTCTTATAAGGCCAACCAGTTGGAAAGTACACCGGCCCTTATGCCTGATTATCCTTAACCACCAAGCCTGATCTGTAGAAAATCTTTGACAAACAATGTCACTCAATAGAACCAAAGTCTCTGGAAAGGATATTCTGACAAATACGGATTGATTTCTAGTTCTCTTGCAGTATCAAGCATGTTGCCCAATTTTACCACTCCACTTGTTGTTAGACAAAGTTTTTCCATTCAACTCTGTGATCAAGTGCCGCAAAGTAGCTCATTAGTACGAAGAGCACAAACCAAACAGATGAGTTTACGATTCAGCTTTGCCTCAATCCAATACAGACTCCTCCTTCGCCAACCAATGTTAACATTCGTTGAAGAAAACCAGCCATAGCTGCAAACTTTTATCAATGCTGTTTTTCTTTTAAGAAATCCACAAATGTTACAATAACTCATCAGGTTCCTTATTTAATGCTTTCTCTGGATAAAATGGCTCAAAGATTGCCCTCCACCTGCTCATTGCAGACGTGTAATGCTCTTCTGTCACAATATTTGAAAGCTCTGATGACTTGAGGTTATCTGCGGTAACAGAACTGAGTGGAATCTTTGCGTCCATCAAAGAAAATACATTCAACATTGCCTATGCCGCATCAAGCATGAAATTCTCATCAAAGTGAATTTCATGACTTTTCTTTGACCCCCCCCCCCCCCATTTTTATTTATTTGGTCAACCACAAGTCCCGTCTCCTTCAGAATTAATCCAGCATCCAAAAATGCAGCGTTTGTAATAGCAGCTTTAGCACGTAGACCGACACCAACCTAATACTTTGTGGCAATCGCGAACATGGAACAATGTAATGAATTATACTGACTTTACTTGAAAGTAGAAGTACATCAAGAATCATCACATGAAATTTGCAAAGGATTTTCAGTTTCTTCATCTGTAACATCAGTTGGCCCTTCTTCGTCGGAGAAAAGAACTTCATTTGTTGTAATGTTAATTTTCACTTCCATTTTCTCTTATATTTCAGAATTCTTCTAATTCATCTTCTTTAACCTCTTCTGCTTTTTAATTGGTCTTCGTGTACTCAGGTTAGATTCTGGTAGTCAAATTTGATGCTGCCACAGATTCTAACCTTCTCTCTTTGACTATTAATAAAACACTAGTTCTTTGACAGGGATCTTCATAGCCCTATAGAACAAGAGCAGAGAGAGTGCCCTTCATGTTCTGCAGTCAGCACCACCTGAAAATGGACCTCAAAATTCTGAACATAGCTTAACCTCACACTTGCAATTTGATGATGTCAAAGAGCTTGCTCTAACGTGTGCCAGAAACCTCTGCAATTCCAGTTTTCTCTGCCAAGTGATATGTTTTTTGCCTTTTCCCAGTTTTCTTCTATCTTCTTCAGGACTGTAACTCTCGAATTTAAAATTGGCACCACAAAACAACTGCTTGCTAGCTCCCACTTTTTAAGCACTTTTGGATAAATATCCTTTGCAAGTTTGGCTGCTGGGTAATTTCTGACATTCTCTCCACTCTGCTCTTTTAGCAGAAGCCCATATCTTAGAACATCACGAAATTTGGGAGTTCAGAAGGCAGTTTTTCTCGACCAGTTCCAATGAAGTTACTCATGCGAGTGAAAGTGCAAGTCTTGTCTTCCTTTTACTAGCCATGGTCCCGAATTTTCAGATTTTGCAAAAGGGAAGAAACTAATTCAGTATCAGGAAAAAGAAGAAACAAGAAAAATGTCACTATTTGTATATATAAATAAAATTAATTAAAAACACTCATCTGCAATGAGTATATTGTTAGTTTAAAAACTTTCACGAGTGGCATTAAATTTTTTTCAGATGTTATAGTATAATATAAGTATATTCTTAACCATAGAGCAGGAATACAGACAGAAATAATGATAAGAAGGAGCACTTCTTTATAGAAGACAGTTTGCTGCGAATTTTATATCACGTGAAAAAAATATCAAGAATTTGAAATAGCTCATTTAATCAAGGCACATCTATTGTGAATTTCCAGTCTTGTAAATGTAATTGTGGAATAGCTAACCCAAAACACTACTTTTTGACCCCCTCGTTTTGAAAGAAGTCAAAAAAAAGAATACACCCCTAAATATATATATATAATATATATATATATATTACTATAATATATATATATATAATATATATATAATATACTATATATATTAATATATATATATATTATATATATATATATATATTAATAATATATATATATATAATATATATAAATATATACAGTATATATAGAGTATATATATATATATAATATATACTAATATATATATATATATATATATATATATATATATATATATATATATATATATATATATATATAATTATAATAATATAATATAATAGTAATGTATATATTAATTATATATAAATATATAATATATATATATTTATATATATAATAGTATGTATACATATAATATATAATATAATATATATATATATATATTATATATATATATATAATATATATATAAACACTAAATTAGCAATTAAGCAAGAAATTTTTTTTAAAATCATTAATTAAAAAAAGTTGCAGTTGAGGTTTGCCGAGACACCCTTCGAGGAGGGATAATGGAGTTTGAATTTGCCTGTCCAAGAAGAATGAAATGATTTTTTCTAAAGTAAAAAAAAGAGAAATGTTCTTTTATATAAATATTAAAAGAAATGCAAATTTCTTCATAAGAAAGGAAAGAAACGAAAAGTTCAAAATTAATTGATCTAATACTTATTTCATTGCAACTAGATAACGAACTAAATTTATCTATAAATATTGTTCACATTGCCACACACGCCACACCTAACTGGTTATAATATATAATATGATATATATATATATATATATATAAATATATATATATATATATATATATAATATATATAATATATATATAATAATATATATATAATATATATATATATATAATATATAATATATATATAATAATAAAGATGAATAAGAAGATGAAACATAATTTTTGCAACATTTATTAAATGGACGTTTCGGGTATATAACGTACCCATCAATCAGCACTCAATTTAAAATAAAATAATATAATTTTATAACACCAAAAATAAATATAATGAACTAATAAAAAAAAACAAATAACGATAAAACAATGTAATTAAAATAAATAAATCCAATATGGTCTACTTTTTTGTAGGTTTCATTACAGGAGAGGGAAAAAAACTAAAAGTTAAAGAAAATTTGTTTACAGTGTGAGAGAAAGAAAAAAAGAAAAAAGTTACTTGGTTTTTCTATATATTAAATTAAGAGTAATATATGTTGAACGACAAAATTCCTTATTTAATTCGGGGTTTTAATTCAAAAATGTTGAGAGACTCAAGAATCTTCCTGTCGAGTTGATCATTGGCAGGGGATAGGGAACCTAAAATTTTTGTGCAATAGGGTGATTATTTTGAAAGGCATGATTGCGTATGGAGGAGTTATCTGGGGTTGTGATAGGTTAAAACCAGTTCATTAAGAAACTCCACCGGTGTTGTCGAATCCTCAAGTAAGTTGGAGCCTGTTTGCCCACGTACGACGTTGCAGTCCGCACATTATACAAATATACTAATAGGAACCTCATTAGTAGAGGAGAGAATTCTTTCATGGCGGGAAAAAATGAAACTGTGCTTATTAATAGGAATGAAAATAAAGCGAGCAAAAGGAAAAAAGCAATGGATTAGAGTGTATTGAGAGTTTCACAAGGTTGCGTTGCGTAGGACGAAGAACGAATTTTTAGATAATAACTGTTTAGGGACGTTGGGACTTGAAATTAGGTCGGAAATGGTTATTAAAAAAGTCGTTCACTAAGTTTGTAGTGTTGTGAGGAAAGAGAATTGCAAAAGGCAAAATGAGACAGGTATTGTATTTCAAGGTGGAAAGACCACCATGAGGAGCATAAGTTAAAGCCACGGAAAATTTGCATTGTAGTGAAGACAGTTTGTATGGCAAAAAAAAAACTAACAAAAAATTAAGAAAAATTAGAAGGAAGGGTTTCTGTATAAAGAGGTGGAGAAGAAACCATTGTTGAGAGTAATTAAGGTGTCAAGAAAGGGTAAAGAATTTTGCATGTTTCTACATAAAGGGATGGTAATATAGTTGTCCTTTGGTTGTTATAGATAGTTAAAGTATAGTAAAGGCGCAAATGAAAGGGTGACGCGGAATAAAAAAAACAATCATCGACATACGTCCTATAAATAAGGGTCTTGAATTCAAGGGCAGTTCTCTAACCCAAATTTGCTCATGAAAAACATAAAAAAATCGAGTAGCGAAGCTGGGCCGAGTGGGGACCCCATGGCCATACCGTCAATTTGGAGTATAGTTTCTGATCAAAACAGAAAAAAAACGGTGTCATCTTGCCAGATTAAGAGTTGGAACTGAGATTGATAATACTGGTCAATAAAGAGGGCAGATCTAAAAGAGATTCGCAGCAAATAAGGCTTGCATAGTTTCTTCTGACGGGAGATGTTGTGAAAAGAGATTGAATATCAAACTGGTCAGTGGCAGTTCGGAAAGAGCAGGGATTAATGAATTTAACAAAAATCAAAAGGAATCTGTTTAATGGTGTATTGTTAGAAGGTGATAGGTTCCTATGTAAGGGAGAAATAAATAGCTTAGAGCCAAGTTGTAGAGGGGTGGTTAAATGCTGGAGAGAATAGGTCAAGTGACGTCAGTTTTATGAGTTTAGAGGAGGCCGCTACAAAATGCCGGGGACTGCAACCGGGGCGATGGTGAATTGTCGCGGTAACTTATTAGAGCATTTTTAAGGGACCAGGCAGTTATGATTGCCCTTATTTTAATGATGTGTTTAAGAGGATCGATTGTTAGTAGGCGAAATTTAGAGATGGCTGCAAGAATGAGTAACATTTTATTAATATAAGAGGTTTTGTTTAACAATACGATACCACGACCTTTATCGGGTTTGCAAATGACAATGGAGTCATCAGACTTTAAATTTTAATAGATCTTGTAAATCACGGAGAAAAAAATCGGCAGGAGAGAAAATCTTTCTACTATTGAAGCCATAGAAAACCTTCTTAGCCCAGAAGCGACCGAATCGAGACAATTATTGAAACTATTGTTATGATCTGGGAGTTGTTTTAATAGTATGTAGTAATCTTTCAAAAGTAAGAAAATAATGGTGAAAATTAAGTTTAAATAGCGGTAGCCGAAATTCCAAACCAAGAGCCAAGACTCTTTTTTCTGAGGGGGAAAGAACTTTATTGCTATGGTTAGTAATGATCGAGTCTACATCAATTTCCAGGTTACTTCGAAGGCCTAAATTAGTTAACTTTGTCTGGTGCCTTTTTAAGGTAGAAAGTTTAAAATGATTGGTAAGTTTGGCGAGGAAACATTTAACAAAATAAAAATCAATAAAGGTCAAATCATTTTGAAGTGTGGTACACTGAACAATTTGATTTTCAAGTTTTAGTATAAATTTTTTCTTAAACTTAATTTCATTAGTGAGTAATTTGGAGGTCCAGGTTCTATATAAGTTCGCATTTTGAAGAGAAGATCTGTATAGTTTGAATTTCATAAAGCGAGGAGTAAAGTTATATGCCTTACATATCGAAAGGAATTGTAAATAGAGTTTCGCCTTCTCAAACTTCTTCGTGAGAGATTCAAGCTTTCTAAAGTTATGTAGTACACCTTCATTATAACGAGTGGTTAAAATTGTTGCAATAGATTTGTTCCTAGGAACCTCAATTTAAAGATGAATAGGAAATGGAACTAATTTTGGCAAGCATTATATTAAGACGTTTCGGTATATAAACGTTACGCCATCATCATCACTGCCAATTAAAATAAAATAATATTAATTTTATAACACAAATATAAATAATAATGAACTAATATAAAAATACTAATACAATAAATGAACACAAATGTTAAATTTAAAATAAATAAATCGCACGAAAAAAGTACCTAGCTACCTAAGATTGAGTTAGGTTTCATTTACAGAGAAGGCGAAATACAAACTAAAAGTTAAGAAAATTTGTACAGTTGTGAAGAAAGAAAAAAAGAAAAAAAAGTTACTTGGTTGGAATTATATATAAATAATGAGTGAAGAGGGGGATGAACGACAAATCCTTATTTAATTCGGGGTTTTAATTCAAAAAATGGTAGAGAGACTCAAGAATCTATCTGTCGAGTGATCATTGGCAGGAGATTAGGGAACTAAAAATTTTTTGTGCAATAGGTGATTATTTGAAAGCAGAGATTGCTATGGAGGTTTTCTGGGGTTGTGATAGGTAAACCAGTTTGTCGTCCATCCCCCTCTTCACTCATTAATTTATATATATTCCAACCAAGTAACTTTTTTTCTTTTTTCTTCTTCTCACACTTAAAACAAATTTCTTAATTTTAGTTTGTATTTCGCCTTCTCTGTAAATGAAACCTAACTCAATCTAGGTACGGTACTTTTTCGTGCGATTTATTATTTTAAATTACATCCATGTGTTCATTTATTGATTAGTGTATTTTTAAGTTTAGTTCATTATATTTATCATTTTGTGTTATAAAGATTATATATTTTATTTTAATTGCGTGGATTTGCGGTGATGATGGTAAACGTTATATACCCGAAACGTCCAATTTAATTAAATGTTGCCAAAATTAAGTTTCATCTTCCTATTCATCTTTAAATGTCGGTTCCCTAGGAACAATCTATTTGCGAACAATTTAACCCAGCTCAGTTATAATGAAGGTGTACTTACATAACTTTGAGAAACTTGAATCTCTCACCGAAGGAAGTTTGTAGAAGGCGAAACTCGATTACAATTCCTTCGATATGTAAGCAATATAAAACTTATACTCCTCGCCTTTTATGAAATTCAAAACTATGCAGATCTTCTCTTCGAAATGCAAACTTATATAGAACCTGGACCTCCAAATTACTCACTAATAAAATTAAATTTAATGAAAAATTTATACTGAAGCTTGAAAATCAAATTTCTCAGTGTACCACATTACTTCAAAATGATTTGGCCTTTATTGATTTTTATTGTGTTAAATGTTTCCTCGCAAAACTTACCAATCATTTTAAACTTTCTACCTTAAAAAGGCACCAAACAAAGTTAACTAATTTAGGCCTTCGAAGTAACCTGGAAATTGATGTAGACTCGATCATTACTAACCATAGCAATAAAGTCCTTTCCCACTCAGAAAAAAAAGAGTCTTGGCTCTAGGTTTGGAATTTCAGCTACCGCTATTTAAACTTAATTTTCACCATTATTTTCTTACTTTCGAAAGATTGCTGCATACTATTAAACAACTCCCAGATAATAACAATAGTTTCAATAATTGTCTCGATTCGGTTCGCTTCTGGGCTAAGAAGGTTTTCTATGGCTTCAATAGTAGAAAGATTTTCTCTCCGATTTTTTCGTTCCGTGATTTCAAGATCCTATTAAATTTAAAGTCTGATGACTCCATTGTCATTTGCAAACCTGATAAAGGCAATGATATCGTATTGTTAAAAAAAAACCTCTTATATTAATAAAATGTTACTCATTCTTGCAGACATCTCTAAATTCCGCCTACTAACAATCGATCCTCTTAAACACATCATTAAAATAGAAGACAAAATCAATAATGCCCTCAGGTCCCTTAAAAAATGCTTTATAAAGTTACCCGACAATCTCCATGCCTCAGGTTGCAGTCCCGGCATTTTGTACGGCCTCCCTAAAACTCACAAACCTGACGTTCCACTTCGACCCATTCTCTCAGCCATTAACACCCCCTCCTACAACTTGGCTAAATTTATTCTCCCTTACATAGAACCTATCACCTCTAACCAATACACCATTAAAGATTCTTTTGAATTTATTAAATTCCTTACATCCTGCTCTTTTCCCAACTGCCACATGACCAGTTTCGATATTCAATCTCTTTTCACCAACATCTGCCCCTCTTATTGACAGTATTAATAAATCTCAGTTCACCAAACTCCTTAACCTGATTAATCAATCTCAGTTCACCAAACTCCTTAATCTGGCCACAGATGACACCGTTTTTCTGTTTGATCAGAAACTATACTCCCAAATTGATGGTATGGCCATGGGGTCCCCACTCGGCCCAGCCTTCGCTAACGCATTTTTATGTTTTCATGAGCAAATTTGGTTAGAGAACTGCCCCCTTGAATTCAAACCCCTTATTTATAGACGCTATGTCGATGATTGTTTTGTTATATTCCGGGATCCCCTTCATGCCCCTTTATTCTTAAACTATCTTAACAACCAACATACTAACATCCTCTTTACTGTAGAACACATGCAAAATAACTCTTTACCCTATCTTGACACCCTATTACTCTCAACAATGGTTCCTTCTCCACCTCTTTATACAGAAAACCCTCCTCTATACATTTGGCTGAGAGAATGGGTTTTCTCCCCTCCAAATACAAAAGCCTGTCTTCACTACAATGCACAAAATTTTCGTGCCTTTTAACCTTATGCCTCCTCATGTGGTCTTCCACCTTAAGAATACGGAATACCTGTCTCAGTTTGCCTTTTGCAATCTCTTCCTCACAACACTTATTACAAACCTAGTAAACGACTTTCTTAAAAACCATTTCCGCCCCTAAATTCAAGTCCCAACCGCCCTAAACAAGTTATCTATCTAAAAATTCCGTTCTTCGGTCCAAGCACCGCAAAACTTGTGAAAACTCTCAATCACGCTCTATCCAATTCTTTTTCTTTTGCTCGCTTTATTTTCATTAATATTAATAACTACAGTATTTCAAATTTTTACCGCCATAAAGATTCTCTTCCTCTACATATGAGGTCCTCATTAGTATATTTGTATAAGTGTGCGGACTCCAACGTCCGCTACGTGGGCCAAACAGGCCTCCAACTTAACTTGAGGATCTCGAAACACCGGGAGTTTCTTTATAGAACTGTTTACCTATCAACAACCCCAGAAAAACTCCTCCATACGCAATCATGCCTTCAAAAATAATCACCCTATGCACAAAAAAATTTTAGTTCCCTATCCCCGGCCAATGATCAAACTCGACAGAAAGATTCTTGAGTCTCTCTACATTTTAGAAATTTAAAACCCGAATTAAAAAAAGATTTGTCGTCCATCCCCCTCTTACTTCAATATTAATTTATATATATTCCAACCAGAGAACTTTTTTCTTTTTTCTTTCTCTCAGCTGTTGTTAATGCGTCTTAACTTTTAGTTTGATTTCGCCTTCTCTGTAAATGAAACCTTAACTCAATCTTAGGTAGCTACTTTTTTCGTGCGATTTATTTATTTTAAATTTACATTGTGTTCATTTATTTGTATTAGTATTTTATATTAGTTCATTATATTTATATTTTGTTTATAAAATTATATTATTTTATTTTTAATTGCAGTGCTGTAGTGATGGGTAACGTTATATACCCGAAACGTCATTTAATAAATGTTGCCAAAATTTAATTTCATTCTTCCTATTCAGATTTCCAAATGTCGGTTCCCTAGGAACAAATCTATTGCAACAATTTTAACCACTCGTTATATATATATATATATATATATATATATATATATATATATATATATATATATATATATATATATATATATATACAGAAAAAATCAATTGATTACACGATGCTAGCTAACGATAAGAGGATGTTTGAAGATATGAAAAGGAAAAGCTTACCCACGATTTCATTAGATTCAGAAAATAAAATGGTATTGGGTAAACTGATTTGGAAAAAAAGAAGAAAACCAAGGAAGATAACAAAAGAGAGATACTGTTTGGAGAAGCTGAGGGTGGATGGCGTGGTAGAGCTGTTTAATGAAAAACTCACACAAGAATTCGAAGGGACAGAATAACAAGAAACGGCGGAGGAAAGTTGGGAGACCTTTAAAAAAAGAGTAGATCGAATTGCAAGCGAAATACTATGAAAGGAAAAAGTCGCATGGAGGAGGAAAAAGAAGACGGCATGGTGGAATGAGGATGTTAAGAACGCAGTGAAACTCAAAAACAAAGAGTATAGGAAATGGATGAAGAGGAGAACGGAGGGGAACAAGATAGAATATGTAAACGCAATAAACCATGCAGAGGATGTAAAAAGAAGAAGTATGGACATTACTCGGAGAAGAATAGGAAGAGAACTGAAAGAGGATACGAGGGGCATGTGAAAACTTTTATATGGAATGTCCAAGAGCATGAGAGGAAATAAAGAACCGGAAATGCATACAGTTCTGAATAAGGAGGGAGAACCTCTTCTAGAGGAAGAGGAGGTGACGGAAAGATGGAGCGAGTATTTCGAGGAATTATTGAACGTAGAGGAAGGGGAGGAGGGAATGGACGAAATACCCCTAAAAGTAAGACAAGAACATGAGGAAATTAGAACGATAGAAATAGAGGAAGTGAAAGAAGCAATTAAGATACTAAAAAATGGAAAACGTCCCAGCGATAACGATGGGGAACTAAATAAATGAACTATTCCCAAAGCTAGGAGATGGGAATGAGTAATAACTTAAATGGTTGAAAGATTGTTAAAAATCAAAGTATGGAAAGAAAGAAAAAAATAATCAACAGAAATGGTAGGTAAACAGAACATATAGAACACATAAGAAAAGACAAAGTAAGCAAAAAAATATTGCGGGAAATATGAAGAGGGGGGAATAGTTTTTTATTGGTTTGGGCGTGAAGAAGTTAAAAAATAATAGAAGAGGAGCTTGAAAAAAACAGATGAGGATAGGAGCTGTCAAGGACAAGATCGGGAAAATGGCAGCACGGTTTCAACAGGCAAAAAGTACCAAACAAAAGAAACCAATATACCATATGGGAAGAATGCAAACAGGAAAAAAAAATCCTAGAAGTTGGAATGCAGAAGCGTATGCTTGCATTCATTAGACCTTGGAAAAAAAGGCCATTCCCATAGAAAATAAAAAATAAGGGAGAAATGGAAAAACTCTTATAAGATCCGATGTATGCCATACCAGAAGTCTGATTGCAGCCATAAAAAATATTTTAATCCAATAAATACGGTTAGAAGAACAGGAAGAGGAGAAGTGTTTGAAAGTGAAGACGCGAGGTTTAGACAGGGAAGTACTGTCACCATTGCTCGCACTTTTACCTGCGACAGCTAGCCTTAAAAGAATCATAAGAGAATAGAACACACTTTGTTTATCGGATGAGCGCAGTGATAACATCAGGAGCTCAAGACCTGCAAGAACTGTGAATAGGATTGGTATGATGTGAAAAATCTATGCTATACTACAAGAAAGAACTGTGAAGATCTAATTATTGAACAGGAAAATTGAAAATAATAACAGATCAAACCGAGAAACACATCAGTGATACACATATCGTTTACACGATATATTGAGACAAGTATACGAGAACCAGCGGAGGAGAACAATTATTACGTGCGAAAGACCACAAATAACTATAACAAAAGTAGACAAATAAAATGATTTATAATAACGTTCCTTACACACAGACTCTACTCCTCCCTCCTTTTCTCTCTGTGCCGTAAATCTATCATAATTAAATATTATAAATATATTGTAAAAAGTAAGAACTTTGTTATGATTATTAAATGATAATAATAAACAAGATGAGACGAGAAATGAAAGGAGGAGAGGAATTGCGGAGTGAATATCAACAAGATATAGTGGGTAAATGAATTATAGAATACCCTGATGCTTAAAAGGAGATAAGAATAAAAATAAGGTGAATATATAAATATAGATAACAAAATTGACGATCATGAGTTTGAAGTGAAAAATAAATGACAAATGAAACGTTCAACGATGAAAACCAGGCTCTTCTCCCTGATTCAAAATTTGAAAATTAAATTGTGTATGATGAATGTGAACATACAGGAAAGTAATATCACTTAAATCAAAAGTGTACGTATAATCTTTCGAAAAAGTAATATCTCATTGAGTAATATGTTAGATCGAAAATGAAACAGTGATCAATGAGAGACAGAATGAAGAGCGATGTAATAAGCGAAGACTTTTCTAGTAAGGATAAACCTTTTTGGTAAATGCTCCAGAGAGAAACCAGTTAAACATGTTATTTTATCTATCGAATCCCATAAACACGAGAAGAAATGTCAAGAAGGAGAACCGCGCAGCGAGAGATTGATAGAATAGATTAAGAATAGATGAATTATAGGATTGTAAGATCTACCCCAGAAGGTAAGTAAGGGTAACCAGCTAAGAGATTATAAGATACCGATGAAAGAGATATGTATAAATATAGAGAATTCGATGGGGAAGGCTAAACACTCTCTAAAATCAAAGAGCAAATATAAGGACTGTATAGAGGAAATATATATAATATATAGTAAGGATAAGGTGAAAAATCTAGATAATACATTATGAAAGATAACATAAGAAATCCCTATTGTATAGATAGAATATCATGAGAGTAAGTCAAGTCCTTCTTTAACAAGCTAAGCAGAAACAGTAACAGCATATATGTACCTTATGTCTATAAGTATATATATAAACAATGCATATATACATATAAGAATAATTAAATATAAATATATTAAATAATATATTATAAAATATATATATTATATAAATTAATATATAATATGTACACTGTTTGCCATGAATTACAAGAATATTCTAACAATATTACAGTAAGAATAGAATAAACTTAAAAAAGATCTGAGCTCTTATACCATTTCTTATAAATATTTCAAAAGAAGGTTCACATAATATATCTCAAGCAGACACCCTGGAGAAACTTTGAGTGATACAAATCTTGATAGGTACCGTATTCACATAAATGTATTCACATCAACAAAGCCCCTCTATCTCAAATAGAATACCTGGGGGTTTCCGTGAATAACCAGGAGTCTGTGATTATGTTTATTAAAGTTAATAAACCACCAATACCCAGTATCACGTACCGTGTAGAGATTTTTTAGATTAAGTGACTTCTAAGTATTACATCAAAATCGCAGCACACATTGAGTTCGCACAATCATAGCATCTCCATCTAATTGCCAGCAATTATGAAAATTTACTTATGAAAGAATATACCCTATCACGAATGCATAAAGAGCAAGGAGGAAGATCACCGATAAGTAAAGTAAATGTGTACAAATGTCTATCTTTCAATTTTTGGCTAATACGGAATAACTATAGACACCTAGTCTAAATAAAGAATATATTGAAACCAAATTCACAGTATAAATAACCTTGCGTCCACTGACACAATCTATTTATTTTTTATATCGCCTCCGAAAAAATTGCTCCGCCCTTATAAAAACTAAAAACCTAGAAATTTCTGAACGAACCATTCTTCTGAATAAAGGACAAAAAAGTAAGCAAATTTTTTTGAAAAATCGTATTTGTTGACTCGATTCCAGATAAACTGTCTTCGTTCAGTCCACATTACACGCTTTAATGCCAGCCCTATATGCGCGATTCAAATGCGATAAACAAGTGTATGCGCCCGCAAAGCACTCCTCTACGATATACCCATGAATGGAAACATACTAATTACAATTGTAGTAGATAAATATAGTAACCATTCACCCTCAAGCCCAGGTAATATGTAAGAGCCACTAAAACCTAATACACTTATCTCATCTATCACAGAAACCCCCCATCTAAATATTATTCCTAATTTAAATGAGTCGATACCTTTGTCATTTATCTTACGTATAAAACCTCTGCCACAAAACTCTACTAATTTCTCTTCCAACCAGAAACATTCACTTAACTTAAGACTTATACAAATTATAACCACTATTTACTTCTAGGTCTCCCAGTAATACGTAAGCGATTCGATAACCAACACATCATCAATATACCATAACTATGGCATCCAAGCTATATTAAGAACCAAACCCCCTATTCAATCCTATTACTTTTATCTAAAATGTAAACCAAAACTAAAGTCTCAACGATACTTCATATATTTATGTCTTATTCATTCATATTATACTTAACCCTATTCTAATACTATTTAAATCAAGATCAAAACACCACCAGCAAGACTCTAATATCTAAAGATTAGCGTTCAATTCCTTATATTGATATAATAATTTACAATTTACTTCTTCAAAATAATCAAAAGATATACTTAAACTATAAAAATACATAATGAATAATATAGCACGCCCCTAAGATAGTTATCCAAATGTCTGAAGAAACACATGCAAAGAATCTTAGATCAAAATATAATTCTCCCACTATCATTAAACACTATAGATATAACACAGGTAACAAGAACATAAAACCCCTCAATTTAAGAGAAAACATAAGATGCACTCAAAAGACAATATAGTCCCTTTGAAGAAAGAAGATAACCGAATAACCAACGTAAATTTAGATGCACTAGCCAAAGATATAATTATAATAATAGAGAATATTTTAATAATAAGAGACTTCCTGCCAATTAAATCACACTGATCTTAGCAATAAACATATGCCGTCACCCCATTTTACATTCGAACATAATATCTACTAAATATTAATTTAAAACATCAGACGATACAACTTATAATAATATACCAGTAATAAAAATATAATTAACTGTCATCACAATCTAACGAGTAACTTCACACCAGAAGGACTTGATCCTCTATAACTCACAACCATAACCTTACTCATATTATGTGTTTATCTTTCAAAACCTCCCCTTTACACACCACCAAGCCAAATCTTTCTACCAACCTAAACCTACACATATATCTCAAACTCTCATTCAGTATAACATTCAACAACAACAGAAACCTAAATTAAATAAGAAAATGAAATAGTAAATAAGGTAATAATAAGAGATATACTCACCTCACATATCTATCTCATATATCATATCAATAACTAATATACACATTACTATCTCTATTAGATACCACAATAAACATAACCCACTCTAATTATTCTTTTACATAATAGAAAACAACCCTATCGCAAATAATAACTAAAAATTTTAAGAATAATAAACCTAATGTTGAAGAACTAATTAGATTAAGACCACATATCCCTACTCATTATCTCCGCTGAATAGAAATTAATATTAAACGCGAATAAATAACAGAACTTAACACACGAGTCTTATCACTATAAACTATGACAAATACATACTAATTTAATATAATTCCGAAAAATATCAGATTAAAGTAATTAATACCTTACAACAGAAAAACTACCTATAAATTATATATAACAAGCTTAAAACAGTAATAACCATGTAACCAAATAAAAGAGGATACTTAATGAAAATTATAATATTTACACTAATAATCATTAAACGACCTGTTGCAAAATCCAAATTAAAAACGACTATAAAATACCTAATAATATATATATCTTTATCTACTATAACTACTAATACATTTATGCTCAATATTAACACTATCATAACCTTATTTATCTATATCTAATAATATCACCATATATAATATATATAGATATTATAGAGGATCATTGCAAACTTCTACCCACGAACGCTTTTTAATTGTGATAGCTCTGCTCAAGATGCAGAAAAATATTATAAAAAATTCAACAATTCGTCTCCATCCACTTCCTACTCCGTTTTTGCGGTTAAGCGACTTAATCCTATACTCTTCCTTTCATATGCTGTAACCAAAAGTCCTAAACCCAAATTAAACAATAAACGTACCTGATCCTACAGAAATCAACTCTTAAATATGCTACTCATATATATTATCTCTTTATCTTATAATATCAACTCAATAACAAACTACTACAAACTACGCTAAATTCACAATACCATAACACAACTTAACATTTAATCATGAACCCAGATGTCTATAAACATAGATTTCGAAGGAAGTTTAACTTATTCAAACTAAACATAACCTCCCCTGCACATTACCATTTTATCAAATAATGTAAACTTAATTAATTAAAAGCATACATCCCTATCATTATTCAAGCAAAAGTTACTCCCTTTATTCTCAAATTTAATATTAAGGAACCGTAATTACGCGTCTTCGCATTCCAGAAGAGGTTTCGACCTATCATCTGTAAATATCCTCAATATCATCCTCCTTCCAAACTGTTTCATTTACAACTTTTGCATTATGAGCCTTAGTTCTTAGTATTTATTTAACTTTTAAATATAATTCCTCATATATATAATTTACATATATAATATAAAATAGAGATAATATATTTATATATATATATATATATATAGTAATATTATATATATAGATAAATATATTATAAATTAAGATAATATATATATAATATAGATAATATAAATAGTATATATAGTAATATATATATATATTAATAACTATAATAATATTAATAATATATACTATAATATATATTATATATAATATTATAGATAATATTAAATATAATAATAAATATATATATAAATATATATATATAATATATATAAATATATAATATTATATAATAATATATAATATATTAATATAGATATATATATAATATAATTTTAATAATAATATATAATTATATATTATATTAGATATAATAATAATATAATAATAATAAAATATATATTTATATAAATTATAATAAAATTGATATTAATAATAAATATTATAATGTATGTATATATATAATTAATATATAAATAAATATAATTTAATATAAATTTTAATATAATATATATATATATTATTAAGTATTATAATATATATAAATACATACTATATATAATAATAATATACATTAATATAATAAATATAAAATAATACAATAATAAATATATACAATATAGAGAGAAGAATAGATATAATATGTATAGAGAGTATGATAAATGATAGAGTATAGATAATAGATAAGATATATAAGATAATAATAACGAAAAGAAGATAGATATAGAATTAGAAATCTAAGGATATAGAAGTAAGATAATTAGATTATGAGATATATAAATAAATTTGTTAATACAATAAAGAAAAGAATAAAATAAAGAGAATAGATGAAATAGAGAATAGAATTAATAGAGATATAGAGGGAGAGCAGAGAGAGATAGGTGCAGAAGAACAGAATAAAGAAGAGAAGAGTAAGGAGAAGTAATGAGAGATAAAGATATAAGAGAGAAGAGATAAGAAGAATAAGAGAGAGAGATATTGAATGAAGAGAGAGAGAGAAGAATCATTTGTTGAATCACTAGATGATCAAATTCTTAGTACAAGATAAGAAAATCATAAATTCATTTATGCTATATGTATCGAAAAATTATCAGGAATGAGGCTGTCTTCCACTTTATTGAAATAAATGATAAATAGTGTAA
>JABUQX010065441.1:0-36104 GCA_015478945.1 Trachelipus rathkii | reverse complement strand
TCGCCGTTCCCGTGAAACGTCACTATATCGATATAGTGTCATTTCACGGGAACGGTGAAACCGTTTGATGAATTGAGTTGATATCCGGTTCCCTATAAACGTCACTATATTGATATAGTGTCATTTCACGGGAACTCATAAAACCCTTAACGAGATTGCGATACATTTTTTTGTCGTTGAAATAGAGTTGAGACGATTATAGTGACGTTTCAAGGGAAAAGTACGTAAGACTGTGGTCTAATTGAAATTTCGGTCTAAAAAAATTTCAAAAAAAAATTGTCAAATAAAAAATTTCAAAAAAAAAAAAAAAAATTTTTTTTTTTGGGAAATTTTCATAAAACGTTTTTACCTTGTTTAATTTTCGATTTAATACCTACGACGGTCTCTTAGTTCCGTAGGAAAAGAAAAGGCATTATTAAAAACAAATCTCGTTGTAAAATCACTCGCTGCTGCCGAGAAAAGGGACCTTTCTCATCCCTCTTATTTTGTTGCAGAACAAGAAAAACTGTTAACGATACAGTTTTTGGCGACAAAATAGTTTAATCGTCGCGAGATATGAAGCCTTTTGATTTAATTGTTTTATTTTTACAGACCGATAGGATTATTATATATTTTTTTTATTTAGTCTTCCTTAAATATTCGTTTTCTATAAAAGTCGATATATTAATATTTAAGGGTAACTAAATTAAAAAAAATTTAAATAACATTAAAATATAACGATATATAAGTTTTCTAACGTATGATAGATAGCCAGCCGTTACGAAATTTACAAAACAAAACTTTCTCTCGTAGGGATGGAATAAACTAAATTTCTACTTTGAAAAATAAAAAATAAAAAATAAAAAATAAAAAATAAAAAAAATATTCCAAAATAATTTCTAAGTTTTTCAGCATCGATATTTTTTTTTAATACTATAGTTTCGTATAAAGGAAAACGAGAGACCCTTTGATGAATTTGGGTTGATATCCGGTTCCCTTGGAAGACACTATATTTTTTATTTGAAAAAAAAAAAAAAAAATTATAAATAATTTTTAAGTTTTTTATCAATATTTGAGTATATGTATATATTTTTTTTTCTTAATCTTTTATAGTGACGTTTCAGAAGGAAATGACAAACCGTTCAGTGAATTGGGTTGATATCCGGTTCCCTTTGAAGACACTATATTTATATTATAGTGTCATTTCAAAGGAAACGGTGAAACCGTTGGATGAATTGAGTTGATATCCGGTTCCCTTTAAAGACACTTTCTTTATATTATGTGTCATTTCACGGGAACTGTGAAACCGTTTGATGAATTGAGTTGATATCCGGTTCCCTATAAACGTCACTATATTGATATAGTGTCATTTCACGGGAACTCATAAAACCCTTAACGAGATTGCGATACATTTTTTTGTCGTTGAAATAGAGTTGAGACGATTATAGTGACGTTTCAAGGGAAAAGTACGTAAGACTGTGGTCTAATTGAAATTTCGGTCTAAAAAAAATTTCAAAAAAAAATTGTCAAATAAAAAATTTCAAAAAAAAAAAAAAAAATTTTTTTTTTTTTGGGGAAATTTTCATAAAACGTTTTTACCTTGTTTAATTTTCGATTTAATACCTACGACGGTCTCTTAGTTCCGTAGGAAAAGAAAGCATTATTCAAACAAATCTCGTTGTAAAATCACTCTCTGCAAACAAATGTTAATCTTCATCTCCCTCTTATTTTGTTGCGAACAAGAAAACTGTTAACGATACAAGTTTTTGGCGACAAAATTAGTTTAATCGTCGCGAATATGAACTTTGATAATTATTTATTTTAAGACCGATAGGATTATTATATATTTTTTTTATTTAGTCTTCCTTAAATATTCGTTTTCTATAAAAGTCGATATATTAATATTTAAGGGTAACTAAATTAAAAAAAAATTTAAATAACATTAAAATATAACGATATATAAGTTTTCTAACGTATGGTAGATAGCCAGCCGTTACGAAATTTACAAAACAAAAATTTCTCTCTAAGGAAAAGAATAAACTAAATTTCTACTTTGAAAAATAAAAAATAAAAAATAAAAAATAAAAAATAAAAAATTTTTCCAAAATAATTTCTAAGTTTTTCAGCATCGATATATTTTTTTAATACTATAGTGTCGTATAAAGGAAAACGAGAGACCCTTTGATGAATTTGGGTTGATATCCGGTTCCCTTGGAAACAAAATATTTTTTATTTAAAAAAAAAAAAAAAAAAATAATAAATAATTTTTAAGTTTTTTATCAATATTTGAGTATATGTATAATTTTTTTTTTTATTTTTTATTTGAGTTCATGATTAACTGTACAAACAGTTCAGTGAATTGGGGTGAAATTTAGTACACTTTGAAACACTATATTTATTATTCATAGTTTAAGATTCACAGGAAACCATGAAACCGTTGTATGAATTGAGTAGATATCCGTTCCCCTTAAACGTCACTATATCGATATAGTGTCATTTCACGGGAACGGTGAAACCGTTTGAAGAATTGAGTTGATATCCGTTCCCTATAAACGTCACTATATTGATATAGTGTCATTTCACGGGAACTCATAAAACCCTTAACGAGATTGCGATACATTTTTTTGTCGTTGAAATAGAGTTGAGACGAATATAGTGACGTTTCAAGGGAAAAGTACGTAAGACTGTGGTCTAATTGAAATTTCGGTTAAAAAAAAATTTCAAAAAAAAATTGGTCAAATAAAAAATTTAAAAAAAAAAAAAAAATTTTTTTTTTTTTTGGGGAAATTTTCATAAAACGTTTTTACCTTGTTTAATTTTCGATTTAATACCTACGACGGTCTCTTAGTTCCGTAGGAAAAGAAAGCATTATTAAAACAAATCTCGTTGTAAAATCACTCTCTGCAAACAAATGTTAATCTTCTCTCCCTCTTATTTTGTTGCGAACAAGAAAACTGTTAACGATACAAGTTTTTGGCGACAAAATTAGTTTAATCGTCGCGAATATGAACTTTGATAATTATTTATTTTAAGACCGATAGGATTATTATATATTTTTTTTATTTAGTCTTCCTTAAATATTCGTTTTCTATAAAAGTCGATATATTAATATTTAAGGGTAACTAAATTAAAGAAAAATTTAAATAACATTAAAATATAACGATATATAAGTTTTCTAACGTATGATAGATAGCCAGCCGTTCCGAAATTTACAAAACAAAACTTTCTCTCGTAGGGATGGAATAAACTAAATTTCTACTTTGAAAAATAAAAAATAAAAAATAAAAAATAAAAAAAATATTCCAAAATAATTTCTAAGTTTTTCAGCATCGATATTTTTTTTTAATACTATAGTGTCGAATAAAGGAAAACGAGAGACCCTTTGATGAATTTGGGTTGATATCCGGTTCCCTTGGAAGACACTATATTTTTTATTTGAAAAAAAAAAAAAATTATAAATAATTTTTAAGTTTTTTATCAATATTTGAGTATATGTATTTATTTTTTTTTCTTAATATTATAGTGACGTTTCAGAAGGAAATGACAAACCGTTCAGTGAATTGAGTTGATATCCGGTTCCCTTTGAAGACACTATATTTATATTATAGTGTCATTTCAAAGGAAACGGTGAAACCGTTGGATGAATTGAGTAGATATCCGGTTCCCCTTAAACGTCACTATATCGATATAGTGTCATTTCACGGGAACGGTGAAACCGTTTGATGAATTGAGTTGATATCCGGTTCCCTATAAACGTCACTATATTGATATAGTGTCATTTCACGGGAACTCATAAAACCCTTAACGAGATTGCGATACATTTTTTTGTCGTTGAAATAGAGTTGAGACGATTATAGTGACGTTTCAAGGGAAAAGTACGTAAGACTGTGGTCTAATTGAAATTTCGGTCTAAAAAAATTTCAAAAAAAATTGTCAAAAAAAAAAATTTCAAAAAAAAAAAAAAAAATTTTTTTTTTTTTGGGGAAATTTTCATAAAACGTTTTTACCTTGTTTAATTTTCGATTTAATACCTACGACGGTCTCTTAGTTCCGTAGGAAAAGAAAGCATTATTAAAACAAATCTCGTTGTAAAATCACTCTCTGCAAACAAATGTTAATCTTCATCTCCCTCTTATTTTGTTGCGAACAAGAAAACTGTTAACGATACAAGTTTTTGGCGACAAAATTAGTTTAATCGTCGCGAATATGAACTTTGATAATTATTTAATTTAAGACCGATAGGATTATTATATATTTTTTTTATTTAGTCTTCCTTAAATATTCGTTTTCTATAAAAGTCGATATATTAATATTTAAGGGTAACTAAATTAAAAAAAAATTTAAATAACATTAAAATATAACGATATATAAGTTTTTCTAACGTATGATAGATAAGCCAGCCGTTCCGAAATTTACAAAACAAAACTTTCTCTCGAAGGGATGGAATAAACTAAATTTCTACTTTGCAAAAAATAAAAAATAAAAAAATAAAAAAATAAAAAAATATCCAAAATAATTTCTAAGTTTTTTCATCATCGATATATTTTTTTAATACTATAGTGTCGTATAAAGGAAAACGACAGACCCTTTGATGAATTGGGTTGATATCCGGTTCCCTTGGAAGACACTATAATTTCTATTTGAAAAAAAAAACAAAAAAAAAAATTTTTTTAAATAATTTCTAATTTTTAATAATGCTTACTTTTTCTACAGAACTAAGAGACCGTCCTAGGGATTAACTCGAAAATTAAGCAAGTTAAAAACGTTTTATGAAAATTCTCCCTCCCCAAAAAAAAAAAAAAAACCGTTGGATGAATTGAGTTGATATATCCGGTTCCCCTTAAACGTCACTATATCGATATAGTGTCATGTTCACAGGAACGGTTGAAACGTTTTGGATGAATTGAGTGATAGCCGGTTCCCTATAAAACGTCCCACTATATTGATATAGTTGTCCATTTCAGCGGAACTCATAAAAACCCTTAAACCGGAGGATAGCGATACATTTTTTTTGTCGTTGAAATAGAGTTGAGACGAATATAGTGACGTTTCAAGGGAAAAGTACGTAAGACTGTGGTCTAATTGAAATTTCGGTCTAAAAAAATTTCAAAAAAAAATTGTCAAATAAAAAATTTCAAAAAAAAAAAAAAAATTTTTTTTTTTTGGGAAATTTTCATAAAACGTTTTTACCTTGTTTAATTTTCGATTTAATACCTACGACGGTCTCTTAGTTCCGTAGGAAAAGAAAGCATTAATAAAACAAATCTCGTTGTAAAATCACTCTCTGCAAACAAATGTTAATCTTCATCTCCCTCTTATTTTGTTGCGAACAAGAAAACTGTTAACGATACAAGTTTTTGGCGACAAAATTAGTTTAATCGTCGCGAATATGAACTTTGATAATTATTTATTTTAAGACCGATAGGATTATTATATATTTTTTTTATTTAGTCTTCCTTAAATATTCGTTTTCTATAACAGTCGATATATTAATATTTAAGGGTAACTAAATTAAAAAAAAATTTAAATAACATTAAAATATAACGATATATAAGTTTTCTAACGTATGGTAGATAGCCAGCCGTTACGAAATTTACAAAACAAAACTTTCTCTCGTAGGGATGGAATAAACTAAATTTCTACTTTGAAAAATAAAAAATAAAAAATAAAAAATAAAAAATAAAAAATTTTTCCAAAATAATTTCTAAGTTTTTCAGCATCGATATATTTTTTTAATTACATATTTTGTAGTAATAAAGGAAAACGAGAGACCCTTTGATGAATTGGGTTGATATCCGGTTCCCTTGGAAAACATTATATTTTTTATTTGAAAAAAAAAAAAAAAAATTATAAATAATTTTTAAGTTTTTTATCAATATTTGAGTATATGTATTTATTTTTTTTTCTTAATATTATAGTGACGTTTCAGAAGGAAATGACAAACCGTTCAGTGAATTGGAGTTGATATCCGGTTCCCTTTGAAGACACTATATTTATATTATATAGTGTCATTTCAAAGGAAACGTGAAACCGTTGGATGAAATTGAAGTTTAGATATCGGTTCCCTTAAACGTCACTATATCGATATAGTGTCATTTCACGGGAACGGTGAAACCGTTTGATGAATTAACGATACAAGTTTTTGGCGACAAAATTAGTTTAATCGTCGCGAATATGAACTTTGATAATTATTTATTTTAGGACCGATAGGATTATTATATATTTTTTTTATTTAGTCTTCCTTAAATATTCGTTTTCTATAACAGTCGATATATTAATATTTAAGGGTAACTAAATTAAAAAAACAATTTAAATAACATTTAAATATAACGATTATAAGTTCTAACGTTTGAATGCGTAGGTAGACCAGTCGTTCCGGAAATTTACAAAACAAAAAACTTTCTCTCTACAGTTAGATTACTGATCGACTACTTTGGAAAAATTAAAAAATAAAAAATAAAAAAATTAAAAAATAAAACTATTTTTCCAAAATAATTTCTAAGTTTTTCAGCATCGATATTTTTTTTAATACTATAGTGTCGTATAAAGGAAAACGAGAGACATTTTGATGAATTGGGTTGATATCCGGTTCCCTTGGAAGACACTATATTTTTTATTTGAAAAAAAAAAAAAAAAAAAATTATAAATAACTTTTAGGTTTTTTATCAATATTTGAATATATAAATTTTAAGGAGGATGAAATTAAAAACAAATATCGCTGTCCTAAACTTGTATTTTTAACAGTTTTTTTTTATGCGACAAAATAACAGGGAGAAGGACTTTTATCGGCAGCGAGCAAACTAGTTTAGATTTCACACAGAGAAAAATTTATGATTTGCTGTTGATAGAAAAATCTTCCTTCGCATTCGTGGCTAAGTTCTCAAAACAAATAACAGGGAGAGGGACCTTTATCGGCAGCGAGCAAACTAGTTTAGATTTCACACCGAGAAAAATTTACTATTTGCTATTGAGAAAAAAATCTTCCTTCGCATCCGTGGCTAAGTTCTCGAACCAAAATTTTATCTTTCAAAAACTACGCGAGTTTTGTAAGTTTCGACGAATTATATAGCTAAAAATAATTAATATTATTTAATAAATTATTTTCCTTTAGTTCCCCTAAATTTTTATTTAATAAAGAAAACGAAATTTTAAGGAGGACGAAATTAAAAACTAATAGTGTATTTTTAACATTTTTTTTTGATGCGACAAAATAACAGGGAGGGGGACTTTTATGGGCAGCGAGTAAACTAGTATAGATTTCACACCGAGAAATATTTATGATTTGCTGTTGATAGAAAAATCTTCCTTCGCATTCGTGGCTAAGTTCTCGAAACAAAATTTTTTTACTGCGAAAAAAATTTAATATTATTTAATAATTTTTTATTTAGTTCCCCTAAATATTTATTTAATAAAGAAAACGAAATTTTAAGAAGGACGAAATTAAAAACTAATTTTGTTGTCTTAAACTTGTATTTTTAAATTTTTTTTAAGTGCGACAAAATAACAGGGAGAAGGACTTTCGTCGGCAGCGGTTGCTGTCCTAAACTTGTATTTTTAACAGTTTTTTGGATGCGACAAAATAACAGGGAGAGGGACTTTTATCGGCAGCGAGCAAACTAGTTTCGATTTCACACCGAGAAAAATTTATGATTTGCTGTTGATAGAAAAATCTTCCTTCGCATTCGTGGCTAAGTTCTGGAAACAAAATTTTTTTACTGCGAAAAAAATTTAATATTATTTAATAATTTTTTATATAGTTCCCCTAAATATTTATTTAATAAAGAAAACGAAATTTTGGGAATTTCGAAATTAAAAACTAATTTTGTTGTCTTAATCTTGTATTTTAATTTTTTTTTTGAAGTGCGACAAAATAACAGGGAGAAGGAACTTTCGTCGGCAGCGGTTGCTGTCCTAAACTTGTATTTTAACAGTTTTTGGATGCGACAAAATAAGAGGGAAGGGGACTTTTATCGGCAGCGAGCAAACTAGTTTAAATTTCACATCGAGAAAAATTTTATGATTTGCTGTTGATAGAAAAATCTTTCCTTCGCATTCGTGGCTAAGTTCTCGAAACAAAATTTTTTACTGCGAAAAAAATTTAATATATTTAATAATTGTTTTATTAATATTTCGCTCTAATATTTATTAATAAAGAAAACGAAATTTTAAGAAGTTAAAAACTATTTAAATAAATTTTATCTTGTATTTTAATTTTTTTTGAAGTGCCGACAAAATAACAGGAGCAAGGACTGTTCGTCGGCAGCGGCTTGCTGTCCCTAAACTTGTTTTTTAACAGTTTTTTGATGCGACAAATACAGGGAGAGGCGACTTTTATGGCAGCGAGCAAACTAGTTTAGATTTCCACACCGAGAAAAATTTATGATTTGCTGTTGTAATAGAAAAATCTTCCTTCGCATTCGTGGCTAAGTCCCGAAACAAAAAAAAAAAAAAATTTTTACTGCGAAAAAAATTTAATATTTATGTAACAATGATTTAAATATTTCTCGTAAATATTTATATTAATAAAGAAAACGAAATTTAAGAAGGACGAAATTAAAAACTAATTTTGTTGTCTTAAACTTGTATTTTTAAATTTTTTGAAGTGCGACAAAAAAACAGGGAAAAGGACTTTCGTCGGCAGCGGTTGCTGTCCTAAACTTGTATTTTTAACAGTTTTTTGGATGCGACAAAATAACAGGGAGAGGGACTTTTATCGGCAGCGAGCAAACTAGTTTCGATTTCACACCGAGAAAAATTTATGATTTGCTGTTGATAGAAAAATCTTCCTTCGCATTCGTGGCTAAGTTCTCGAAACAAAATTTTTTTACTGCGAAAAAAATTTAATATTATTTAATAATTTTTTATATAGTTCCCCTAAATATTTATTTAATAAAGAAAACGAAATTTTAGGAAGGACGAAATTAAAAACTAATTTTGTTGTCTTAAACTTGTATTTTTAATTTTTTTTGAAGTGCGACAAAAAAAACAGGGAAAAGGACTTTCGTCGGCAGCGGTTGCTGTCCTAAACTTGTATTTTTAACAGTTTTTTGGATGCGACAAAATAACAGGGAGAGGGACTTTTATCGGCAGCGAGCAAACTAGTTTACATTTCACACCGAGAAAAATTTATGATTTGCTGTTGATAGAAAAATCTTCCTTCGCATTCGTGGTTAAGTTCTCGAAACAAAATTTTTTTACTGCGAAACAAATTTAATATTATTTAATAATTTTTTATATAGTTCCCCTAAATATTTATTTAATAAAGAAAACGAAATTTTAAGAAGGACGAAATTAAAAACTAATTTTGTTGTCTTAAACTTGTATTTTTAAATTTTTTGAAGTGCGACAAAAAAAAAACAGGGAAAAGGACTTTCGTCGGCAGCGAGCAATAATGTTGCTGTCCTAAACTTGTATTTTAACATTTTTTTTGATTCGACAAAATAACAGGGAGAGGGACTTTTATCGGCAGCGAGCAAACTTGTTTAGATTTCACACCGAGAAAAATTTATGATTTGCTGTTGACGAGGAAAACGAGAGACCCTTTGATTAATTGGATTGACTATATTTTTTATTTGAAAAAAAAAATTTTATAAATAATTTTTATGTTTTTTATCAATATTTGAGTTTTTTCTTAATATTAAGTGACGTTTCAGAAGGAAATGACAAACCGTTCGGTGAATTGAGTTGATATCCGGTTCCCTTTGAAGACTCTATATTTATATTATAGTGTCATTTCAAAGGAAACGGTGAAACCGTTTGATGAATTGTGTTGATATCCGGTTCCCCTTAAACGTCACTATAGCGATTTAGTGTCATTTCACGGTAACTGTGAAACCGTTTGATGAATTGAGCTGATATCCGGTTCCCTTTAAGCGTCACTATATTGATATAGTGTCCTTTCAAGGGAACCCAAAAAACCCTTAACGAGATTGCGATACATTTTTTTGTCGTTGAAATAGAGTTGAGACAAATATAGTGACGTTTCAAGGGAAAAGTACGTAAGACTGTGGTCTAATTGAAATTTCGGTCTAAAAAAATTTCAAAAAAAATTGTTAAATGAAAAATTTCAAAAAAAAAAAATTTTTTTTTTTTTGTGGGAAATTTGCATAAAACGTTCTTACCTTGCTTAATTTTCGATTTAATACCTACGACGGTCTCTTAGTTCCGTAGGAAAAGAAAGCATTAAAACAAATCTCGTTGTAAAATCACTCGCTGCAAACAAGTGTTAATCTTCTCTCCCTCTTATTTTGTTGCGAACAAGAAAACTATTAACGATACAAGTTTTTAGCGACAAAATTAGTTTAATCGTCGCGAATATGAACTTTCATAATTTGTTTTTTATAAGACCGATAGAATTATTATATATTTTTTTTTATTTAGTCTTCCTTAAAAATTCGTTTTCTATAACAATCGATATATTAATATTTAAGGGTAACTAAATTAAAAAAACAATTTAAATAACATTAAAATATAACGATATACAAATTTTCTAACGTATGATAGATAACCAGCAGTTCCGAAATTTACAAAACAAAACTTTCTCTCGTAGGGATGGAATAAACTAAATTTCTCCTTTGAAAAATAAAAAATAAAAAATAAAAAATAAAAAATTTTTCCAAAATAATTTCTAGGTTTTTCTTCTCGATATGTTTTTTTTTTTTTTATTACTATAGTGTCGTTATAAGGAAAAAAAAATGAAATTGATTAATTGGAGTTGATATCCGGTTCCCTTGGAAGACACGTATATTAAAAAAAAATTAAATAAAATTAAAATTTAACGATATATAAGTTTTCTAACGTATGATAGATAGCCAGCCGTTCCGAAATTTACAAAATAAAAGTCTCTCTCGTATGGATGGAATAAACTAAATTTCTACTTTGAAAAAAAAAAAAATTAAAAATAAATTTATATTATAGTGTCATTTCACGGGAACTGTGAAACCGTTTGATGAATTGAGTTGATATCCGGTTCCCCTTAAACGTCACTATATCGATATAGTGTCATTTCACGGGAACGGTGAAACCGTTTGATAAATCCCTCTTATTCTGTTGCGAACAAAAAAACCTGTTGACGATACAAGTTTTTGGCGACTAAATTAGTTTATTCGTCGCGAATATGAACTTTGATAATAATTTATTATAAGACCGATAGAATTATTATTATTTTTTTTTTTTTAGTCTTTCTTAAAAATTCGTATTCTATAACAATCGATATATTAATATTTAAGGTAACTAAATTAAAAAACAATTTAAATAACATTAAAATATAACGATATATTAGTTTCTAAACGTTATGATAGATAGCCAGCCGTTCCGAAATTTACAAAATAAAAGTCTCTCTCGTATGGATGGAATAAACTAAATTTCTACTTTGAAAAATAAAAAATAAAAATAAAAAAAATTTCCAATCTGATTTCTAAGTTTTTTCATCATCGATATTTTTTTTAATACTATAAAGGAAACCGAGAGACCCTTTGATGAATTGGGTTGATAAATAATTTTTTATCAATATTTGAATATACATATATTTTTTTCATAATATTATAGTGACGTTTCAGAAGGAACTGACAAACTGTTCGGTGAATTTAGTCGATATCCGGTTCCTTTTGATGACACTATATTTATATTATAGTGTCGTTTCACGTGAACTGTGAAACCGTTTGATGAATTGAGTTTGATATCCGGGTCCGCTTAAACTCACTATATTGATATAGTGTCATTTCACGGGAACGGTGAAACCTTTTGATGAATTGAGTTGATATCCGGTTCCCTTAAAACGTCACTATGTCGATATAGTGTCATTTCACGGGAACTCACAAAACCCTTAACGAGTTTGCGATACATTTTTTTGTCGTAGAAATAGAGTTGAGACGTATATAGTGACGTTTCAAGGGAAAAGTACGTAAGACTGTGGTCTAATTGAAATTTCGGTCTAAAAAATTTTCAAAAAAAAATGGCAAATGAAAAATTTCAAAAAAAAAAAATATTTTTTTTTTTGGGAGATAGAATTTTCATAAGACGTTTTTACCTTGCTAAATTTTCGATTTAATAACTACGACGGTCTCTCAGTTCCGTAGGAAAAGTAAGCATTATTAAAACAAATCTCGTTGTAAAAATCACTCGCTTCAAAGAAATGTTAATTTCTCTCTCCCTCTTATTCTGTTGCGAACAACAAAAAATTTGTTACCCTTACAAGTTTTTGGCGACAAAATTAGTTTACTCGTCGCGAATATGAACTTTGATAATAATTTATTATAAGACCGATAGAATTTTTATTATTTATTTTTTTTTAGTCTTCCTTAAAAAATCGTTTTCTATAACAATCGATATATTAATAATTAAGGATAACTAAATTAAAAAACAATTTAAATAACATTAAAATATAACGATATATAAGTTTTCTAACGTATGATAGATAGCCAGCCGTTCCGAAATTTACAAAACAAAAGTCTCTCTCGTATGAATGGAATAAACTAAATTTCTAATATGAAAAATAAAAAATAGAAATTAAAAAAGAATTTCCAATCTAATTTCTAAGTTTTTTCATCATCGATATTTTTTTTAATACTATAGTGTCGTATAAAGGAAACCGAAAGACCCTTTGATGAATTGGGTTGATACCAAATTCCCTTGGAAAACACTATATTTTCTATTTGAAAAAAAAAAAATTTTTTTTTAAATAATTTCTAAGTTTTTTATCAATATTTGAATATACATATATTTTTTTCCATAATATTAAACTGACGTTTCAGAAGGAACTGACAAACCGTTCGGTGAATTGAGTAGATATCCGGTTCCTTTTGAAGACACTATATTTATATTATAGTGTCATTTCACGGGAACTGGGAAACCGTTTGATGAATTGATTTGATATCCGGTTCCCCTTAAACGTCACTATATTGATATAGTGTCATTTCACGGGAACGGTGAAACCTTATGATGAATTGAGTTGATATCCGGTTTCTCCTAAACGTCACTATATCGGTATAGTGTCATTTCACGGGAACCCACAAAACACTTAACGAGTTTGCGATACATTTTTTTGTCGTTGAAATATAGTTGATACGAATATAGTGACGTTTCAAGGGAAAAGTACGTAAGACTGTGGTCTAATTGAAATTTCGGTCTAAAAAATTTTCAAAAAAAAATGGCAAATGAAAAATTTCAAAAAAAAAAAATTCTTTTTTTTTTGGGGAGGGAGAATTTTCATAAGACGTTTTTACCTTGCTTAATTTTCGATTTAATACCTACGACGGTCTCTTATTTCCGTAGGAAAAGTAAGCATTATTAAAACAAATCTCGTTGTAAAATCACTCGCTGCAAAGAAATGTTAATTTCTCTCTCCCTCTTATTCTGTTGCGAACAAAAAACTGTTAACGATACAAGTTTTTGGCGACAAAATTAGTTTACTCGTCGCGAATTTGAACTTTGATAATAATTTATTATAAGGCCGATCGAATTATTATTATTTATTTTTCTTTATTTTTTAGTCTTCTTTAAAAATTCGTTTTCTATAACAATCCATATATTAATAATTAAGGGTAACTAAATTAAAAAACAATTTAAAAAACGTTAAAATATAACGATACATAAGTTTTCTAACGTATGATAGATAGCCAGCCGTTCCGAAATTTACAAAACAAAAGTCTCCCTCGTATGGATGGAATAAACTAAATTTCTACTTTGAAAAATAAAAAATAAAAAATAAAAAAAAATTTCAATATAATTTCTAAGTTTTTCATCATCGATATTTTTTTTAATACTATAGAGTCGTATAAAGGAAACCGAGAGACCCTTTGATGAATTGGGTTGATACCCAATTCCCTTGTAAGACACTATATTTTCTATTTGAGAAAAAAAAATTTTTTTTAAATAATTTCTAAGTTTTTTATCAATATTTGAATGTACATATTTTTTTTTTCATAATGTTATAGTGACGTTTCAGAAGGAACTGACAAACCGTTCGGTGAATTGAGTCGATATCCGGTATCCTTTTGAAGACACTATATTTATATTATAGTGTCATTTCACGGGAACCGAGAAACCGTTTGATGATTTGAATTGATATCCGGTTCCCCTTAAACGTCACTATATTGATATAGTGTCATTTCACGGGAACGGTGAAACCCGTTTGATGAATTTAGTTGATATCCGGTTCCCCTTAAACGTCACTATATCGATATAGTGTCATTTCACGGGAACCCAAAAAACCCTTAACGAATTTGCGATACATTTTTTTGTCGTTGAAGTATGGTTGAGACGAATATAGTGACGTTTCAAGGGAAAAGTACGTAAGACTGTGTTCTAATTGAAATTTCGATCTAAAAAATTTTCAAAAAAAAATGGCATATGAAAAATTTCAAAAAAAAAATTTTTTTTTTTTTTTTTGGGAGGGAGAATTTTTCATAAGACGTTTTTACCTTGCTTAATTTTCGATTTAATACCTACGACCTCTTATTTCCGTAGGAAAAGTAAGCATTATTAAAACAAATCTCGTTCTAAAATCACTCGCTGCAAAGAAATGTTAATTTCTCTCTCCCTCTTATTCTGTTGCGAACAAAAAAACTGTTAACGATACAAGTTTTTGGCGACAAAATTAGTTTACTCGTCGCGAATATGAACTTTGATAATAATTTATTATAAGGCCGATCGAATTATTATTATTTATTTTTCTTTTTTTTAGTCTTCCTTAAATATTCGTTTTCTCTAACAATCGATATATTAATAATTAAGGGTAACTAAATTAAAAAACAATTTAAATAACATTAAAATATAACGATATATAAGTTTTCTAACGTATGATAGATAGCCAGCCGTTCCGAAATTTACAAAACAAAAGTCTCTCTCGTATGGATGGAATAAACTAAATTTCTACTTTGAAAAATAAAAAATTAAAATAAAAAAAATTTCCAATATAATTTCTAAGTTTTTCATCATCGATATTTTTTTATTACTATAGTGTGGTATAAAGGAAACCGAGAGACCCTTTGATGAATTGGGGTGATACCCAATTCCCTTGGAAGACACTATATTTTCTATTTGAAAAAAAAAAAATTTAAAATAATTTCTAAGTTTTTTATCAATATTTGAATATACATATATATTTTTTATAATGTTATAGTGACGTTTCAGAAGGAACTGACAAACCGTGCGGTGAATTGAGTCGATATCCAGTTCCTTTTGAAGACACTATATTTATATTATAGTGTCATTTCACGGGAACTGAGAAACCGTTTGATGAATTGAATTGATATCCGGTTCCGCTTAAACGTCACTATATTGATATAGTGTCATTTCACGGGAACGGTGAAACCGTTTGATGAATTGAGTTGATATCCGGTTCCCTTTGAAGACACTATATTTATATTATAGTGTCATTTAACGGGAACCCAAAAAACCCTTAACGAGTTTGCGATACATTTTTTTTGTCGTTGAAGTATAGTTGAGACGAATATAGTGACGTTTCAAGGGAAAAGTACGTAAGACTGTGGTCTAATTGAAATTTCGGTCTAAAAAATTTTCACAAAAAAATGGCAAATGAAAAATTTCAAAAAAATTTATTTTTTTTTTTTTGGTGAGGGAGAATTTTCATAAGACGTTTTTACCTTGCTTAATTTTCGATTTAATACCTACGACGGTCTCTTATTTCCGTAGGAAAAGTAAGCATTATTAAAACAAATCTCGTTGTAAAATCATTCGCTGCAAAGAAATGTTAATTTCTCTCTCCCTCTTATTCTGTTGCGAACAAAAAAACTGTTAACGATACAAGTTTTTGGCGACAAAATTAGTTTACTCGTCGCGAATATGAAATTTGATAATAATTTATTATAAGGCCGATCGAATTATTATTATTTATTTTTCTTTTTTTTAGTCTTCCTTAAAAATTCGTTTTCTATAACAATCGATATATTAATAATTAAGGGTAACTAAATTAAAAAAAACAATTTAAATAACGTTAAAATATAACGATATATAAGTTTTCTAACGTATGATAGATAGCCAGCCGTTCCGAAATTTACAAAACAAAAGTCTCTCTCGTATGGATGGAATAAACTAAATTTCTACATTGAAAAATAAAAAATTAAAATAAAAAAAAATTCCAATATAATTTCTAAGTTTTTCATCATCGATATTTTTTTATTACTATAGTGTGGAATAAAGGAAACCGAGAGACCCTTTGATGAATTGGGATGATACCCAATTCCCTTGGAAGACACTATATTTTCTATTTGAAAAAAAAAAAAAATTTTTTTAAAATAATTTCTAAGTTTTTTATCAATATTTGAATATACATATATTTTTTTTTATAATGTTATAGTGACGTTTCAGAAGGAACTGACAAACCGTTCGGTGAATTGAGTCGATATCCAGTTCCTTTTGAAGACACTATATTTATATTATAGTGTCATTTCTGGAATAACTGAGAAACCGTTTTGATGAATTGAATGTGATATCCCCGGTTCCGGCTTCAACGTCCTATATTGATATAGTGTCATTTCACGGGAACGGTGAAACCTTTTGATGAATTGAGTTGATATCCGGTTCCCCTTAAACGTCACTTTATCGATATAGTGTCATTTCACGGGAACCCAAAAAACCCTTAACGAGTTTGCGATACATTTTTTTGTCGTTGAAGTATAGTTGAGACGAATATAGTGACGTTTCAAGGAAAAAGTACGTAAGACTGTGGTCTAATTGAAATTTCGATCTAAAAAATTTTCAAAAAAAAATGGCATATGAAAAATTTCAAAAAAAATTTTTTTTTTTTTTTGGAGAGGGAGAATTTTCATAAAACGTTTTTACCTTGCTTAATTTTCGATTTAATTCCTTCGACGGTCTTAGTTCCGTAGGAAAAGTAAGCATTATTAAAACAAATCTCGTTGTAAAATCATTCGCTGCAAAGAAATGTTAATTTCTCTCTCCCTCTTATTCTGTTGCGAACAAAAAAACTGTTAACGATACAGGTTTTTGGCGACAAAATTAGTTTACTCGTCGCGAATATGAACTTTGATAATTATTTATTATAAGACCGATAGAATTATTATTATTTATTTTTCTTTTTTTTAATCTTCCTTAAAAATTCGTTTTCTATAACAATCAAAAACAATTTAAATAACATTAAAATATAACGATATATAAGTTTTCTAACGTATGATAGATAGCCAGCCGTTCCGAAATTTACAAAACAAAAGTCTCTCTTGTATGGATGGAATAAACTAAATTTCTACTTTGAAAAATAAAAAATAAAAATAAACAAAAATTTCCAATATAATTTCTAAGTTTTTCATCATCGATATTTTTTTTAATACTATAGTGTCGTATAAAGGAAACTGAGAAACCCTTTGATGAATTGGGTTGATACCCAATTCCCTTGGAAGACACTATTTTTTCTATTTGAAAAAAAAACAAATTTTTAAATAATTTCTAAGTTTTTTTATCAATATTTGAATATACATATATTTTTTTTTTATAATATTATAGTGACTTTTCAGAAGGAACTGACAAACCGTTCGGTGAATTGAGTCGATGTCCAGTTCCTTTTGAAGACACTATATTTATATTTTAGTGTCATTTCTCGGGAACTGAGAAACCGTTTGATGAATTGAATTGATATCCGGTTCCCCTTAAACGTCGCTATATTGATATAGTGTCATTTCACGGGAACGGTGAAACCTTTTGATGAATTGGGTTGATATCCGGTTCCCCTTAAACGTCACTATATCGATATAGTGTCATTTCACGGGAACCCACAAAACCCTTAACGAGTTTGCGATACATTTTTTTGTTGTTGAAGTATAGTTGAGACGAATATAGTGACGTTTCAAGGGAAAAGTACGTAAGACTGTGGTCTAATTGAATTTTCGATCTAAAAATTTTTTTAAAAAAATGGCATATGAAAAATTTCAAAAAAAAAAATTTTGTTTTTTTTTGGTAGGGAGAATTTTCATAAGACGTTTTTACCTTGCTTAATTTTCGATTTCATACCTACGACGGTCTCTTATTTACGTAGGAAAAGTAAGCATTATTAAAACAAATCTCGTTGTAAAATCACTCGCTGCAAAGAAATGTTAATTTCTCTCTCCCTCTTATTCTGTTGCGAACAAAAAACCTGTTAACGATACAAGTTTTTGGCGACAAAATTAGTTTACTCGTCGCGAATATGAACTTTGATAATAATTTATTATAAGACCGATAGAATTATTATTATTTTTTTTTTTTTTAGTCTTCTTTAAAAATTCGTTTTCTATAATAATCGATATATTAATAATTAAGGGTAACTAAATTAAAAAACAATTTAAATAACATTAAAATATAACGATATATAAGTTTTCTAACGTATGATAGATAGCCAGCCGTTCCGAAATTTACAAAACGAAAGCCTCTCTCGTATGGATGGAATAAACTAAATTTCTACTTTGAAAAAAAAATTAAAATAAAAAAAAATTCCAATATAATTTCTAAGTTTAAAGGTGGACGAAATCAAAAACTATAAGTTCAAAAACTTATATAGCGAAAAAAATATAATATTAAATTTTTTTTTTATTTAGTACCCCTAAATTTTCATTTTATAAAGAAAATGAAATTTTAAGGAGGACGAAATTAAAAAATAATTTTGTTGTCTTAAAGTTGTATGGTAAACAGTTTTTGTGATGCGACAAAGTAAGAGGGAGAGGGTCTTTTATCGGCAGCACGCAAACTAGTTTAGATGTCATATCCAGAAAAATTTATGATTTGCTGTTGATAGAAAAATCTTACTTCGCATCCGTGGATAAGTTCTAGAACCAAATTTTTATCTTTCAAAACTACGCGAGTTTTGTAAGTTTCGGAACGGTTTATATACGTTCAAAAACTTATATAGCGAAAAAAATATAATGTTATTAAAAAAAATTTTTTATTTAGTTCCCCTAAATTTTCATTTAATAAAGAAAACGAAATTTTAAGGAGGACGAAATTAAAAACTAATTTTATTGTCTTAAAGTTGTATTGTAAAAAGTTTTTTTGGATGCGACAAAATAAGAGGGATAGGGACTTTTATCGGCAGCGTGCAAACTAGTTTAGATTTCACATCGAGAAAAATTTATGATTTGCTGTTGATAGAAAACTCTTACTTCGCATCTGTTGGTATACGTTCAAAAACTTATATAGCGAAAAAAATATAATATTATTAAAAAAATTTTTTTTAATTAGTTCCCTTAAATTTTCATTTAATAAAGAAAACGAAATTTTAACAATTTTTTTTTTCAAATAGAAAATATAAATCTTAAACTTGTATCGTAAACAGTTTTTTTGGGTGCGATAAAATAAGAGGTAGAGCGACTTTTATCGGCAGCGAGCAAACTAGTTTAGATTTCACAAGAGAAAGATAAAATATAATATTAAAATTTTTTTTTTTATTTAGTACCCCTATATTTTCATTTAATAAAGAAAGCGAAATTTTATGGAGGACGAAATTAGAAACAAATTTTGTTGTCTTAAAGTTGTTGGTAAACAGTTTTTTTGATGCGACAAAGTAAGAGGGAGAGGGACTTCTATCGGCAGCGTGCAAACTAGTTTAGATTTCATATAGAGAAAAATTTATGATTTGCTGTTGATAGAAAAATCTTACTTCCCATCCGTGTATAAGTTCTCGACCCAAATTTTTATCTTTCAAAACTACGCGAGTTTTGTAAGTTTCGGAACGGTTTATATACGTTCAAAAACTTATATAGCGAAAAAAATATAATATTATTAAAAAAATTTTTTTTATTTAGTTCCCCTAAATTTTCATTTAGTAAAGAAAACGAAATTTTAAGGAGGACGAAATTAAAAACTAATTTTTTGTTCTTGAATTTGTATTGTAAAAAGTTTTTTTGGATGCGACAAAATAAGAGGGAGAGGGACTTTTATCGGCAGCGTGAAAGTGTTTAGATTTCACATCGAGAAAAATTTATGATTTGCTGTTGATAGAAAAATCTTACTTCGCATCTGTTGGTATACGTTCAAAAACTTATATAGCGAAAAAAATATAATATTATTAAAAAAAAATTTTTTATTTAGTTCCCCTAAATATTTATTTAATAAAGAAAACGAAATTTTAGGAAGGACGAAATTAAAAACTAATTTTGTTGTCTTAAACTTGTATTTTTAATTTTTTTTGAAGTGCGACAAAATAACAGGGAGAAGGACTTTCGTCGGCAGCGGTTGCTGTCCTAAACTTGTATTTTTAACAGTTTTTTGGATGCGACAAAATAACAGGGAGAGGGACTTTTATCGGCAGCGAGCAAACTAGTTTAGATATCACACCGAGAAAAATTTATTATTTGCTATTGATAGAAAAATCTGAAATTTTGGGGAAAAAGTTAAGTTGGCAAAAGATTTTATTAAACAGCTGTAGAGCAGTCTTTTGAAACAAAAGTGAATAGAAAAATCAGAATAGTGAAGACATTTTTCTCAAAATGAGATTGAAAAGGAACCAGAATAATTACTGTAATTCTACAAAAAAAGTTTTTGATGCGACAAAAAATAAATGTGTCACGTCATTTTTATTTGAACTTTGTTTCTCAGAACAGATTTAAAACAAAAAAAAACAAATGTTGATAGAAAAATCTTACTTCGCATCTGTTGGTATTAAAGTTGTTGGTAAACAGTTTTTTTGATGCGACAAAGTAAGAGGGAGAGGGACTTCTATCGGCAGCGTGCAAACTAGTTTAGATTTCATATAGAGAAAAATTTATGATTTGCTGTTGATAGAAAAATCTTACTTCCCATCCGTGTATAAGTTCTCGACCCAAATTTTTATCTTTCAAAACTACGCGAGTTTTGTAAGTTTCGGAACGGTTTATATACGTTCAAAAACTTATATAGCGAAAAAAATATAATATTATTAAAAAAATTTTTTTTATTTAGTTCCCCTAAATTTTCATTTAGTAAAGAAAACGAAATTTTAAGGAGGACGAAATTAAAAACTAATTTTTTGTTCTTGAATTTGTATTGTAAAAAGTTTTTTTGGATGCGACAAAATAAGAGGGAGAGGGACTTTTATCGGCAGCGTGAAAGTGTTTAGATTTCACATCGAGAAAAATTTATGATTTGCTGTTGATAGAAAAATCTTACTTCGCATCTGTTGGTATACGTTCAAAAACTTATATAGCGAAAAAAATATAATATTATTAAAAAAAAATTTTTATTTAGTTCCCCTAAATTTTCATTTAATAAAGAAAACGAAATTTTAAGGAGGACGAAATTAAAAACTAATTTTGTTGTCTTAAAGTTGTATCGTAAACAGTTTTTTTGGATGCGACAAAATAAGAGGGAGAGGGAATTTTATCGGCAGCGTGCAAACTAGTTTAGATTTCACATCCTTATATAGCGAAAAAAATATAATATTAAAAAGTTTTTTTTTTATTTAGTACCCCTCTATTTTCATTTAATAAAGAAAGCGAAATTTTAAGGAGGACGAAATTAAAAACTAATTTTGTTGTCCTAAAGTTGTTGGTAAACAGTTTTTTGGATTCGACAAAGTAAGAGGGAGAGGGACTTCTATCGGCAGCGTGCAAACTAGTTTAGATTTCATATAGAGAAAAATTTATGATTTGCTGTTGATTTTACTAAAGAAAACGAAATTTTAAGGAGGACGAAATTAAAAACTAATTTTGTTGTTTTAAAGTTGTATTGTAAAAAGTTTTTTTTGGATGCGACAAAATAAGAGGGAGAGGGACTTTTATCGGCAGCGTGCAAACTAGTTTAGATTTCACATCGAGAAAAATTTATGATTTGCTGTTGATAGAAAAATCTTACTTCGCATCTGTTGGTATTAAAGTTGTTGGTAAACAGTTTTTTTGATGCGACAAAGTAAGAGGGAGAGGGACTTCTATCGGCAGCGTGCAAACTAGTTTAGATTTCATATAGAGAAAAATTTATGATTTGCTGTTGATAGAAAAATCTTACTTCCCATCCGTGTATAAGTTCTCGACCCAAATTTTTATCTTTCAAAACTACGCGAGTTTTGTAAGTTTCGGAACGGTTTATATACGTTCAAAAACTTATATAGCGAAAAAAATATAATATTATTAAAAAAATTTTTTTTATTTAGTTCCCCTAAATTTTCATTTAGTAAAGAAAACGAAATTTTAAGGAGGACGAAATTAAAAACTAATTTTTTGTTCTTGAATTTGTATTGTAAAAAGTTTTTTTGGATGCGACAAAATAAGAGGGAGAGGGACTTTTATCGGCAGCGTGAAAGTGTTTAGATTTCACATCGAGAAAAATTTATGATTTGCTGTTGATAGAAAAATCTTACTTCGCATCTGTTGGTATACGTTCAAAAACTTATATAGCGAAAAAAATATAATATTATTAAAAAAAAAATTTTTATTTAGTTCCCCTAAATTTTCATTTAATAAAGAAAACGAAATTTTAAGGAGGACGAAATTAAAAACTAATTTTGTTGTCTTAAAGTTGTATCGTAAACAGTTTTTTTGGATGCGACAAAATAAGAGGGAGAGGGAATTTTATCGGCAGCGTGCAAACTAGTTTAGATTTCACATCCTTATATAGCGAAAAAAATATAATATTAAAAAGTTTTTTTTTTATTTAGTACCCCTCTATTTTCATTTAATAAAGAAAGCGAAATTTTAAGGAGGACGAAATTAAAAACTAATTTTGTTGTCCTAAAGTTGTTGGTAAACAGTTTTTTGGATTCGACAAAGTAAGAGGGAGAGGGACTTCTATCGGCAGCGTGCAAACTAGTTTAGATTTCATATAGAGAAAAATTTATGATTTGCTGTTGATTTTACTAAAGAAAACGAAATTTTAAGGAGGACGAAATTAAAAACTAATTTTGTTGTTTTAAAGTTGTATTGTAAAAAGTTTTTTTTGGATGCGACAAAATAAGAGGGAGAGGGACTTTTATCGGCAGCGTGCAAACTAGTTTAGATTTCACATCGAGAAAAATTTATGATTTGCTGTTGATAGAAAAATCTTACTTCGCATCTGTTGGTAAGTTCTTGAACGAAATTTTTATCTTTCAAAACTACGCGAGTTTTGTAAGTTTCGGAACGGATTATATACGTTCAAAAATTTATATAGCGAAAAAAAAATAATATTAAAAAGAAATTTTTTCTATTTAGTTCCCCTAAATTTTCATTTAATAAAGAAAAGAAATTTTAAGGAGGACGAAATTAAAAACAAATTTTGTTGTGGCTTAAAGTTGTATCGTAAACAGATTTTTTTGGATGCGACAAAATAAGAGGGAGCGGGACTTTTATCGGCAGCGTGCAAACTAGTTTAGAATTCACATCGAGAAAAATTTATGATTTGCTGTTGATAGTTGATAGAAAAATCTTACTTCGCGTCTGTGGTATACGTTCAAAAACTTATATAGCGAAAAAAATATAATATTATTAAAATAATTTTTTTTAATTAGTTCCCCTAAATTTTCATTTACTAAAGGAAACGAAATTTTAAGGAGGACGAAATTAAAAACTAATTTTGTTGTCTTAAAGTTGTATTGTAAAAAGTTTTTTTGGATGCGACAAAATAAGAGGGAGAGGGACTTTTATCGGCAGCGTGCAAACTAGTTTAGATTTCACATCGAGAAAAATTTATGATTTGCTGTTGATAGAAAAATCTTACTTCGCATCTGTTGGTAAGTTCTTGAACGAAATTTTTATCTTTCAAAACTACGCGAGTTTTGTAAGTTTCGGAACGGATTATATACGTTCAAAAATTTATATAGCGAAAAAAATATAATATTAAAAAGAAATTTTTTCTATTTAGTTCCCCTAAATTTTCATTTAATAAAGAAAAGAAATTTTAAGGAGGACGAAATTAAAAACAAATTTTGTTGTGGCTTAAAGTTGTATCGTAAACAGATTTTTTTGGATGCGACAAAATAAGAGGGAGAGGGACTTTTATCGGCAGCGTGCAAACTAGTTTAGATTTCACATCGAGAAAAATTTATGATTCGGTGTTGATAGAAAAATCTTACTTCGCAATCCGTTGGTAAGTTCTCGAACGAAATTTTTATCTTTCACAGCTACGCGAGTTTTGTAAGTTTCGGAACGGATTATATAAGTTCAAAAATTTATATAGTTAAAAAAATATATTATTAAATTTTTTTTTTTTTTTAGTTCCCCTAAATTTTCATTTAATAAAGAAAACAAAATTTTAAAGAGGACCAAATTAAAACCTAATTTTGTTTGTTGTTTACTTTTCCTACGGAACTGAGAGACCGTCGTAAGTATTAAATCGAAAATTAAGCAAGGTAAAAACATCTTATGAAAATTCTTCCTTCCAAAAAAAAAAAATTTTTTTTTTTTGAAATTTTTCATTTGCCAATTTTGTTTGAAATTTTTTAGACCGAAATTTCAATTAGACCACAGTCTTACGTACTTTTCCCTTGAAACGTCACTATAATCGTCTCAACTATATTTCAACGACAAAAAAATGTATCGCAAACTCGTTAAGGGTTTTGTGGGTACCCGTGAAACGACACTATATCGATATAGTGACGTTTAAGGTGAACCGGATATCAACTCAATTCATCAAAAGGTTTCACCATTCCCGTGAAATGACACTATATCAATATAGTGACGTTTAAGGGGATCCGGATATCAACTCAATTCATCAAACGGTTTCACAGTTCACGTGAAATGACACTATAATATAAATATAGTGTCTTCAAAAGGAACCGGATATCGACTCAATTCACCGAACGGTTTGTCAGTTCCTTCTATAACGTCACTATAATATTACGAAAAAAAATATATGTATATTCAAATATTGAAAAAAAATTAGAAATTATTTAAAAAAATTTTTTTTTCCAAATAAAAAATATATTGTGTCTTCCAAGGGAATTGGGTATCAACCCAATTCATCAAAGGGTCTCTCGGTTTCCTTTATACGACACTATAGTATTAAAAAAAATATCGATGATGAAAAACTTAGAAACTATATTGGATAATTTTTTTTATTTTTTTATTTTTAGAAATTTAGTTTATTCCATCCATACGAGAGAGGCTTTCTTTTTGTAAATTTCGGAACGGCTGGCTATCTATAATACGTTAGAAAATTATATATCGTTATATTTTAATGTTATTTAAATTGTTTTTTAATTTAGTTACCCTTAATTATTAATATATCGATTGTTATAGAAAACGAATTTTTAAGGAAGACTAAAAAAAAATAAAAATAAATAATAATAATTCTATCGGTCTAATAATAAATTATTATCAAAGTTCATATTCGCGACGAGTAAACTAATTTTGTCGCCAAAAACTTGTATCGTTAACAGGTTTTTTGTACGCAATAGAATAAGAGGGAGAGAGAAATTAACATTTTTTTGGAACGAGTGATTTTACAACGAGATTTGTTTTAATAATGCTTACTTTTCCTACTGAACTAAGAGACCGTCGTAGGTATTAAATTGAAAATTAAGCAAGGTAAAAACGTCTTATGAAAATTCTCCCTCCCAAAAAAAAAAAAAAAAAAAAAAAAAATGTTTTTTAGAAATTTTCCATTTGCCAATTTTTTTTGAAAATTTTTTAGACCGAAATTTCAATTAGACCACAGTCTTACGTACTTTTCCCTTGAAACGTCACTATATTCGTATCAACTATATTTCAACGACAAAAAAATGTATCGCAAACTCGTTAAGGGTTTTATGGGTTCCCGTGAAATGACACTATATCGATATAGTGACGTTTAAGGGGAACCGGATATCACCTCAATTCATCAAAAGGTTTCACCGTTCCCGTGAAATGACCCTATATCAATATAGTGACGTTTAAGAGGAACCGGATATCAATTCAATTCATCAAACGGTTTCACAATTCCCGTGAAATGACACTATAATATAAATATAGTGTCTTCAAAAGGAACCGGATATCGACTCAATTCACCGAACAGTTTGTCAGTTCCTTCTGAAACGTCACTATAATATTATGAAAAAAAATATAAGCGAGTTTTGTAAGTTTCGGAATCGTAAACAGTTTTTTTGGATGCGACAAAATAAGAGGTAGAGGGACTTTTATCGGCAGCGAGCAAACTAGTTTAGATTTCACATCGAGAAAAATTTATGATTTGCTGTTAATAAAAAAATCTTCCTTCGCATCAGTGGCTAAGTTCTCGAACCAAAATTTTATCTTTCAAAAACTAATCAGGTTTTGTAAGTTTCGGAATGGATTTTATTCGTATATAGCGAAAAAATTTAATATTATTTAATAATTTTTTTTATTTAGTTCCCCTAAATTTTCATTTAATAAAGAAAACGAAATTTTAAGGAGGACGAAATTAAAAACTAATATTGCTGTCCTAAACTTGTATTTTTAACATTTTTTTTTGGATGCGACAAAATAACAGGGGGAGAGACTTTTATCGGCAGCGTGCAAACTAGTTTAGATTTCACATCTAGAAAAATTTATGATTTGCTGTTGATAGAAAAATCTTCCTTCGCATCCGTGGCTAAGTTGTCGAACAAAAAATTTTTCATTCTAAAATTACGCGAGTTTTCTAAGTTTCGGAACGGATTATACACGTTAAAAAACTATATATAGCGAAAAAAAAAATTATTTTTTAATTTTTTTCTTATTTTTTTTCTTATTATTAAATTTTCATTTAATAAAGAAAACGAAATTTTAAGGAGGACGAAATTACAAACTAATTTTATTTTCTTAAGCTGGTATCGTAAACAGCACTGATGTTATACGTTTAAAAACTTATGTATGAAAAAAAATTTAATATTATTTAATATTTTTTTTATTTAGTTCCCCTAAATTTTCTTTTAATAAAGAAAACGAAATTTTAAGGTGGACGAAATTAAAAACACATTTTTTTGTCTTAATATTGTATTGCAAACAGTTTTTTTGATGCGACAAAATAAGAGGGAAAGGGACTTTGGTCGGCAGTGAGAATTTTCATAAAATATTTTTGATTTGCTGTTGATAGAAAAATCTTCCTTCGCATCCGTGGTTAAGTTCTCGGGTTTCCGTAGGAAAAGAAAGCATTATTAAAACAAATCTCGTTGTAAAATCACTCTCTGCAAACAAATGTTAATCTTCTCTCCTTCTTATTTTGTTGCGAACAAGAAAACTGTTAACGATACAAGTTTTTGGCGACAAAATTAGTTTAATCGTCGCGAATAAGAACTTTGATAATTATTTATTATAAGACCGATAGAATTATTATATATTTTTTTTATTAATAAAGAAAACGAAATTTTAAGGTGTACGAAATCAAAAATGTCTTAAACTTGTATTGTAAACAGTTTTTTTGGATGCGTAAAAATAAGAGGGAAAGGGACTTTTATCGGCAGCGAGCAAACTAGTTTAGATTTCACATCGAGAAAAATTTATGATTTCCTGTTAATAGAAAAATCTTCCTTCCCGTCCGTAGCTAAGTTCTCGAACCTAAATTTTATCTTTCAAAACTACGCGAGATTTGTAAGTTTCGGAACGAATGCTTGCTATACGTTCAAAAACTTATATATCGAAAAAAAAATTAATATTACTTGATTATTTTTTTAATTTAGTTCCCTTAAAATTTCATTTAATAAAGAAAACGAAATTTTAAGTTGGACGAAATGAATGTTTCCCTACATTTTCATTTAATAAAGAAAACGAAATTTTAAGGAGAACGAAATTAAAAACTATTTTTGTTGTCTTAAACTTGTATTGTAAACAGTTTTTTTATGCGACAAAATAAGAGGGAAAGGTACTTTTATCGGCAGCGAGCAAACTAGTATAGATTTCACATCGAGAAAAATTTATGATTTGCTGTTGATAGAAAAATCTTCCTTCCCATCCGTGGCTAAGTTCTCGAACCAAAATTTTATCTTTCAAAAATACGCAGGTTTTGTAAATTTCGGAACTGATATTGTACGTTCAAAAACTTATAAATGAAAAAAAAAATTAATATTATTTAATATTTTTTTTATTTAGTTCCCCTAAATTTTCATTTAATAAGGAAAACGAAATTTTAAGGTGTACGAAATTAAAAATTAATTTAGTTTTCTTAAACTTGTATTGTAAACAGGTTTTTTTTGGATGCGACAAAATAAGAGGGAAAGGGACTTTAATCGGCAGCGACTAAACTAGTTTAGATTTCACATCGAGAAAAATTTATGATTTGCTGTTGATAGAAAAATCTTCCTTCCCATCCGTAGCTAAGCTCTCGAACAAAATTTTTTTCTTTCTAAAATACTCGAGTTTTGTAAGGTTCGGAACTGATGTTATACGTTCAAAAACTTATATATGAAAAAAAATTTAATATTATTTAATATTTTTTTTATTTAGTTACCCTAAATTTTCTTTTAATAAAGAAAACGAAATTTTAAGGTGGACAAAATTAAAAACAATTTTTTTTGTCTTAAAATTGTATTGCAAACAGTTTTTTTGATGCGACAAAATAAGAGTGAAAGGGACTTTTATCGGCAGTGAGCAAACTAGTTTAGATTTAACTTCGAGAAAATTTTATGATAGAAAAATCTTCCTTCGCATCCGTAGTTAAGTTCTCGGACCAAAATTTTATCTTTAAAAACTACGCGAGTTTTCTAAGTTTCGGAACTGATGTTATACGTTCAAAAACTTATATATTATAAAATTAATATTATTTAATATTTTTTTTAATTTAGTTTCCCTACATGTTCATATAATAAAGAAAACGAAATTTTAAGGAAAACGATATTAAAAAAATACTTTTGTTGTCTTAAACTTGAATTGTAAACATTTTTTTTATGCGACAAAATAAAAGGGAAAGGGACTTTTATCGGCAGCGAGCAAACTAGTTTAGATTTCACCTCGAGAAAAATTTATGATTTGCTGTTGATAGAAAAATCTTTCTGTTAAGTTCTCGAACCAAAATTTTATCTTTCAAAACTACGCGAGTTTTCTAAGTTTCGGAACGGATGCTAAACAGTTTTTTTGAATGCGACAAAATAAGAGGGAGAGGGACTTTTATCGGCAGCGAGCAAACTTGTTTAGATTTCACATCGAGAAAAATTTATGATTTGCTGTTGACGAGGAAAACGAGAGACCCTTTGATGAATTGGGTTGATATCCGGTTCCCTTGGAAGACACAATATTTTTTATTTGAAAAAAAAAAATTTATAAATAATTTTCAAGTTTTTTATCAATATTTGAGTATATATATAAATATATATATATATATATATATATATATATATATATATATATATTTATATATATATATATATATATATATATATATATATATATATATATATATATATATATATATATATATATATATATATATATATATATATATATATATATATATATATATATATATATATATATATATATATATATATATATATATTTTCTTAATATTATAGTGACGTTTCAGAAGGAAATGACAAACCGTTCGGTGAATTGAGTTGATATCCGGCTCCCTTTGAAGACCCAATATTTATATTATAGTGTCATTTCAAAGAAAACGGTGAAACCGTTTGATGAATTGAGTTGATATCCGGTTTCCCTTAAACATCATTACAACGTTATAGTGTCATTTCACGGGAACGGGGGAAATCGTTTGATGAATTGTGTTGATATCTGGTTCCCTTTAAACGTCACTATATTGTTATAGTGTTATTTCACGGGAACCCACAAAACCCTTAACGAGTTTCCGATACATTTTTTTTGTCGTTGAAAGAGAGTTGAGACGAATATAGTGACGTTTCAAGGGAAAAGTACGTAAGACTGTGGTCTAATTGAAATTTCGGTCTAAAAAATTTTCAAAAAAAAATGGCTAATGAAAAATTTCAAAAAAAATTTTTTTTTTTTTTTTTTTGGGGGGGGAAAATTTTTATAAAACGTTTTTACTCGTTGTAAAATCACTCGCTGCAAACAAATGATAATCTTCTCTCCCTCTTATTTTGTTGCGAACAACAAAACTGTTAACGATACAAGTTTTTGGCGACAAAATTAGTTTAATCGTCGCGAAAAGGAACTTTGATAATTATTTTTTATAAGACCGATAGAATTATAATATATTTTTTTTATTTAGTCTTCTTAAAAAATCCTTTTCTATAACAATCGATATATTAATATTTAAGGGTAACTAAATTAAACAAACAATTTAAATAACATTAAAATATAACGATATATAAATTTTCTAACGTATGATAGATAGCCAGCCGTTCCGAAATTTACAAAACAAAACTTTCTCTCGTGGGGATGGAATAAACTAAATTTCTACTTTGAAAAATAAAAAATAAAAAATTAAAAAATAAAAAAAAAAATTCAAAATAATTTCTAAGTTTTTCATCATCGATATTTTTTTTTAATACTATAGTGTCGTATAATGGAAAACGAGAGACCCTTTGATGAAATGGGTTGATATCCGTTTCCCTTGGAAGAGACTATATTTTTTTATTTGAAAAAAAAAAATTATAAATAATTTTTAAGTTTTTTATCAATATTTGAGTATATATATATATATATTTTTCTTAATATTATAGTGACGTTTCAGAAGGAAATGACAAACCGTTCGGTGAATTGAGTTGATATCCGGTTCCCTTTGAAGACACTATATTTATATTATAGTGTCATTTCAAAGGAAACGGTGAAACCGTTTGATGAATTGAGTTGATATCCGGTTCCCCTTAAACGTCACTATATCGATATAGGGTCATTTCACGGGAACGGTGAAACCGTTTGATGAATTGGGTTGATATCCGGTTCCCTATGAACGTCACTATATTGATATAGTGTCATTTCACGGGAACTCACAAAACCCCTAACGAGATTGCGTTACATTTTATTGTCGTCGAAATAGAGTTGAGACGAATATAGTGACGTTTCAAGGGAAAAGTACGTAAGATTGTGGTCTAATTGAAATTTCGGTCTAAAAAATTTTCAAAAAAAATTGTCAAATGAAAAATTAAAAAAAAAAAAAAATTTTTTATTTTTTGGGAAATTTTCATAAAACGTTTTTACTTTTACCTTGTTTAATTTTCGATTTAATACCTACGACGGTCTCTTAGTTCCGTAGGAAAAGAAAGCATTATTAAAACAAATCTCGTTGTAAAATCACTCGCTGCAAACAAATGTTAATCTTCTCTCCCTCTTATTTTGTTGCGAACAAGAAAACTGTTAACGATACAAGTTTTTGGCCACAAAATTAGTTTAATCGTCGCGACAGCGAGAAAACTAATTTTGATTTCACATCGAGATAAACCTAGAAAGTGTTTTCAGAGTTTTTTCTTCAATAATTTTTTTTTCAAACTAGAAATTTGTTTTAATAATGCTTTCTTTTAACAAAAAATTACAGCTAAGAAACTTTTTTTTAGATATTTTATCAAACGTTTACCTTAAATTTCAATTTAATACCTACGACGGTTTCTTATTTCCCTAGGAAACGAAAAATTGGGTTTATATGACTAACCCGATATTTATAATAAATTGAAACAATATAATATTGTTATTATATAAAGACAAAAATATAGAAAACAATAGTTAAAAATAACGTTTTAATTTTATTACACTTTTATAAAATTACTATCATCGAAGGAATTCAGGCATCTCTCGCCACGCCGGAAGCTATTGATTTTTTTAATACGTACTTTCGAGCGAGGTCTTCTTAAAAAATCGTTTTCTATAACAATCGATATATTAATATTTAAGGGTAACTAAATTAAACAAACAATTTAAATAACATTAAAATATAACGATATATAAATTTTCTAACGTATGATATATAGCCAGCCGTTCCGAAATTTACAAAACAAAACTTTCTCTCGTGGGGATGGAATAAACTAAATTTCTACTTTGAAAAATAAAAAATAAAAAAATAAAAAATAAAAAAAATTTTCAAAATAATTTCTAAGTTTTTCATCATCTATATATTTTTTTTAATACTATAGTGTCGTATAATGGAAAACGAGAGACCCTTTGATGAAATGGGTTGATATCCGTTTCCCTTGGAAGACACTATATTTTTTTATTTGAAAAAAAAAAAAAAATTATAAATAATTTTTAAGTTTTTTATCAATATTTGAGTATATATATATATATATATATATATATATATATATATATATATATATATATATATATATATATATATATATAGATATATATATATATATATATATATATATATATATAGATATATATATATATATATATATATATATATATATATATATATATATATATATATATATATATATATATATATATATATTTTCTTAATAATATAGTGACGTTTCAGAAAGAAATGACAAACCGTTCGGTGAATTGAGTTGATATCCGGTTCCCTTTGAAGACACTATATTTATATTATAGTGTCATTTCAAAGGAAACGGTGAAACCGTTTGATGAATTGAGTTGATATCCGGTTCCCCTTAAACGTCACTATATCGATATAGGGTCATTTCACGGGAACGGTGAAACCGTTTGATGAATTGAGTTGATATCCGGTTCCCTATGAACGTCACTATATTGATATAGTGTCATTTCACGGGAACTCACAAAACCCCTAACGAGATTGCGTTACATTTTATTGTCGTCGAAATAGAGTTGAGACGAATATAGTGACGTTTCAAGGGAAAAGTACGTAAGATTGTGGTCTAATTGAAATTTCGGTCTAAAAAATTTTCAAAAAAAATTGTCAAATGAAAAATTAAAAAAAAAAAAAAATTTTTTATTTTTTGGGAAATTTTCATAAAACGTTTTTACTTTTACCTTGTTTAATTTTCGATTTAATACCTACGACGGTCTCTTAGTTCCGTAGGAAAAGAAAGCATTATTAAAACAAATCTCGTTGTAAAATCACTCTCTGCAAACAAATGTTAATCTTCTCTCCCTCTTATTTTGTTGCGAACAAGAAAACTGATAACGATACAAGTTTTTGGCCACAAAATTAGTTTAATCGTCGCGACAGCGAGAAAACTAATTTTGATTTCACATCGAGATAAACCTAGAAAGTGTTTTCAGAGTTTTTTCTTCAATAATTTTTTTTTCAAACTAGAAATTTGTTTTAATAATGCTTTCTTTTAACAAAAAATTACAGCTAAGAAACTTTTTTTTAGATATTTTATCAAACGTTTACCTTAAATTTCAATTTAATACCTACGACGGTTTCTTATTTCCCTAGGAAACGAAAAATTGGGTTTATATGACTAACCCGATATTTATAATAAATTGAAACAATATAATATTGTTATTATATAAAGACAAAAATATAGAAAACAATAGTTAAAAATAACGTTTTAATTTTATTACACTTTTATAAAATTACTATCATCGAAGGAATTCAGGCATCTCTCGCCACGCCGGAAGCTATTGATTTTTTTAATACGTACTTTCGAGCGAGGTCTTCTTAAAAAATCGTTTTCTATAACAATCGATATATTAATATTTAAGGGTAACTAAATTAAACAAACAATTTAAATAACATTAAAATATAACGATATATAAATTTTCTAACGTATGATATATAGCCAGCCGTTCCGAAATTTACAAAACAAAACTTTCTCTCGTGGGGATGGAATAAACTAAATTTCTACTTTGAAAAATAAAAAATAAAAAAATAAAAAATAAAAAAAATTTTCAAAATAATTTCTAAGTTTTTCATCATCTATATATTTTTTTTAATACTATAGTGTCGTATAATGGAAAACGAGAGACCCTTTGATGAAATGGGTTGATATCCGTTTCCCTTGGAAGACACTATATTTTTTATTTGAAAAAAAAAAATATTTAAATATTTTTTAAGTTTTTTATCAATATTTGAGTATATATATATATATATATATATATATATATATATATATATATATATATATATATATATATATATATATATATATATATATATATATATATATATATATATATATAGTTTTTATAAATATATATATATATATATATATATATATATATATATATATATATATATATATATATATATATTTTTCTTAATATTATAGTGACGTTTCAGAAGGAAATGACAAACCGTTCGGTGAATTGAGTTGATATCCGGTTCCCTTTGAAGACACTATATTTATATTATAGTGTCATTTCAAAGGAAACGGTGAAACCGTTTGATGAATTGAGTTGATATCCGGTTCCCCTTAAACGTCACTATATCGATATAGGGTCATTTCACTGGAACGGTGAAACCGTTTGATGAATTGGGTTTATATCCGGTTCCTTATGAACGTCACTATATTGATATAGTGTCATTTCACGGGAACTCACAAAACCCCTAACGAGATTGCGTTACATTTTATTGTCGTCGAAATAGAGTTGAGACGTATATAGTGACGTTTCAAGGGAAAAGTACGTAGGATTGTGGTCTAATTGAAATTTCGGTCTAAAAAAATTTCAAAAAAAATTGTCAAATGAAAAATAAAAAAAAAAAAAAATTTTTTTTTATTTTTTGGGAAATTTTCATAAAACGTTTTTACCTTGTTTAATTTTCGATTTAATACCTACGACGGTCTCTTAGTTCCGTAGGAAAAGAAAGCATTATTAAAACAAATCTCGTTGTAAAATCACTCTCTGCAAACAAATGTTAATCTTCTCTCCCTCTTATTTTGTTGCGAACAAGAAAACTGATAACGATACAAGTTTTTGGCCACAAAATTAGTTTAATCGTCGCGACAGCGAGAAAACTAATTTTGATTTCACATCGAGATAAACCTAGAAAGTGTTTTCAGAGTTTTTTCTTCAATAATTTTTTTTTCAAACTAGAAATTTGTTTTAATAATGCTTTCTTTTAACCAAAATATTTCAGCTAAGAAACTTTTTTTTTAGATATTTTATCAAACGTTTACCTTAAATTACAATTTAATACCTACGACGGTTTCTTATTTCCCTAGGAAACGAAAAATTGGGTTTATATGACTAACCCGATATATATAATAAATTGAAACAATATAATATTGTTATTATATAAAGACAAAAATATAGAAAACAATAGTTAAAAATAACGTTTTAATTTTATTACACTTTTATAAAATTACTATCATCGAAGGAATTCACGCATCTCTCGCCGCGCCGGAAGCTATTGATTTTTTTAATACGTACTTTCGAGCGAGGTTTATCTTGGTGAGGGTGTATTATAAAAATAAATTTATCTATATTATCTTTTATCGAATGAAACTAAACGATATTTTGTATACCATTTCAATTGAATATTAATAACTCGTTTTTCATTTTCAATTTTTTTTGTTCAGTCACTGTTGACATTTGTAATAGTTCAGCAGTTATATGACTAATCCTAAATTAAAAAATATATATTTCCGAAAATATCTATATCGCGGAAGTTAAAAGTAAAAAAAAAATTAATTTTTCATTTTTTTTAGATATAAAAAAGCGCGTCGCACTCACTAGGGCACTGGTGTCTGCAAGCCCGTCATCTGGACAGCATCTAAATCTGAATAATTTATAAATTTCCCGAACGCTTATGGAGGTTTCCGATAGCCGACATAGGCTGTCTAAAACGTTTATATATCCAGACTACGAATTTTGGTTTGAAGAAGAAAGACTATTTACCTTCATAGATTGGCCAGTATATTTCCTTTCTCCAGAAGAACTGGCGAAAGAGGGTTTTTTTTACTTGCGAGATGATGATCGTTGCGCGTGCGCATTTTGCGATAAAATTTTCGATCATTGGGTACTAGGAGATACTCCGAAAGCAGAACATTTATACAAAAGCCCCCATTGTCCATTCGCCAGAGGAGAAAGAACCCAAAATATTCCAATAGAGGGAAGAAATCGGTTTTCGAAAAATATTTCGGAGGATGCCGGTAGTAGTTCATCAAGCAGCGACATCTATGCGTGCGGACTTCGATTCAAGGAATTTGAGACGCAAGAAAATCGTTTACGGTCATTCGCAGGTTGGCCAAATAGGGTTAAGCAGACTCCAGAAAAATTAGCGGAGGCGGGATTTTACTATTATAAACTTAGCGATCACGTGAAATGTTTCTATTGTGGCATCGGTCTCAGAAACTGGGAGGCGAACGACGATCCCTTGGAAGAACACGCTAAATGGTCCGTTAACTGCCTGTTTGTTTCCCTTTTGAAAAAAATAAAACGCTCAGACGGGGCACGAAAGGAAGATCCTGTTTCTTGCGTTCCTTGGAGGGACAGATCGTTGTCGAATGAAGCACCAGA